>CM050324.1:2221179-2240640 GCA_027475135.1 Bactrocera correcta
AATGCACTGCAGTTATACCGTTAAGGCTTTGTGTAGACTTCAGTGTGTTAAAGAAGGTTTATTATAAATAACTTGAAAATGTAAAACTAATGATTTGAAGCATTTCGATATCGATTGCTAAATGTGTATATACAACAAATAGATTTTATAGCTAAATATAAAATTACGGAATTCTTCTACATGCACTGCCGTTATGCCGCCATGGCTTCATGTCACCTTCGATACTTTAAAGAAGGTAATTTAACTTAAATATGTTAAACTAATGATTTGAAGCATTTCGATATCGATTGCTAAATGTGCTAGTTTCCAAATGCACTGCCGTTAATCCGCCATGGTTTTATGTCAACTTCAGTTCGTTAAAGTAGGTTTGTTAACTTAAATATGTTAAACTAATGATTTGAAGCATTTCGATATCGATTTCTAAATGCATATATACAAGAAAATCGGCTTTATACCAAAATATAAGATTACGGAATTCTTCCAAATTACTGTCGTTATGCCGCCATGGCTTTATTTCACCTTCAATACGTTAAAGTTGGTTAATTAACATAAATATGTTAAACTAATGATATGAAGCATTTCGATATCGATTGCTAAATACGCAAATACACGAAAATCGACTTTATACCTTAATATAAGATTACGGAATTCTTCTAAATGCACTGCAGTTATACCGTTAAGGCTTTATGTAGACTTCAGTGTGTTAAAGAAGGTTTATTATAAATAACTTGAAAATGTAAAACTAATGATTTGAAGCATTTCGATATCGATTGCTAAATGTGTATATACAAGAAAATCGACTTTACATATACCTAAATATAAGATTACGGAATTTTTCCCAAAATGTACTGTCGTTATGCGCCAGGGTTTGTATCAACTACAGTACGCTAAAGAAGGTTAATTATTTTAAATATGTTAAACTAATGGTTTGAAGCATTTCGGTATCGACTGCTAAATGTGTAAATACAACAAAATCGACTTAATACCTAAATATAAAATTATAACATTACGGATTTCTTCTAAATGCACTGCCGTTATACCGTTAAGGCTTTATGTAGACCTCACTAAGCTAAAAAATGTTTATTAACTTAATATGTTAAACTAATGATTTGAAGCATTTCGATATCGCTTAATAAATATGTAAATACAAGAAAATCGACTTTGTACCTAAATATAAGATTACGGAATTCTTTTAAATGCACTGCAGTTATACCGTTAAGGCTTTATGTAAACTTCAGTGCGTTAAAGAAAGTTTATTATAAATATCTTGAAAATGTAAAACTAATGATTTGAAGCATTTTGATATCGATTGCTAATTGTGTATGTACAACAATATCGACTTTATACCTAAATTAAAGATAACGGAATTCTTCTACATGCACTGCCGTTATGCCGTTAAGGCTTTTGTAGACTTCAGTATGAAAAAGAGGGTTAATTAACTTAAATATGTTAAACTAATATTTTGAAGCATTTCGATATCGATTGCTAAATGAGTATATACAAGAAAATCGACTTTGTACCTAAATATAAGATTATGGAATTCTTCTAAATGCACTGCCGTTATGCCGCCATGGCTTCATGTCACCTTCGGTAGGTTAAAGAAGGTAATTTAACGTAAATATGTTAAACTAATGATTTGAAGCATTTCGATATCGATTGCTAAATATGTAGATACAAGAAACTTGACTTAATACCTAAACATAGGATAACGGAATTCTTCCAAATGCACTGCCGTTAATCCGCCATGGCTTTATGTAGACTTCAGTGCGTTAAAGAAGGTTTATTATAAAAAACTTGAAAATGTAAAACTAATGATTTGAAGCATTTCGATATCGATTGCTAAATGTGCTAACACAAGAAACCTGACTTTATACCTAAACATAGGTTAACGGAATTCTTCCAAATGTACTGTCGTTATGCCGCCATGGCTTTATATCACCTTCAATACGTTAAAGATGGTTTATTAACTTAAATATGTTAACCAAATGATTTGAAGCATTTCGATATCGATTTTCTAAATGTGTATATACAACAAAATCGACTTTATACCTAAATATAAGATAACGGAATTCTTCTACATGCACTGCCGTTATGCCGCCATGGCTTTATGCCAACTTCAGTTCGTTGAAGAAGGTTTATTAACTTAAATATGTTAAACTAATAAGTTGAAGCATTTCGACATCGATTGCTAAATATGTAAATACAAGAAAATCGACTTTATACCTTAATATAAGATAACGGAATTCTTCTACATGCACTGCCGTTATGCCGCCATGGCTTTATGCCAACTTCAGTTCGTTGAAGAAGGTTTATTAACTTAAATATGTTAAACTAATATTTTGAAGCATTTCGATATCGATTGCTAAATGAGTATATACAAGAAAATCGACTTTGTACTTTAATATAAGATTATGGAATTCTTCTAAATGCACTGCCGTTATGCCGCCATGGCTTCATGTCACCTTCGGTAGGTTAAAGAAGGTAATTTAACCTAAATATGTTAAACTAATGATTTGAAGCATTTCGATATCGATTGCTAAATGCGTATATTGAACAAAATCGACTTTATACCTAAATATAAGATTACGGAACTCTTCCAAATGCACTGTCGTTATGCCATTAAGGCTTTTGTAGACTTCAGTACGATAAAGAGGATTAATTAACTTAAATCTGTTAAACTTATGATGTGAAGCATATCGGCATCGATTGCTAAATGTGTATATACAAGAAAATCGTCTTTACATATACCTAAATATAAGATTACGGAATTCTTCCAAATGTACTGTCGTTATGCCGCCATGGTTTGTATCAACTACAATACCATAAAGAAGGTTAATTATTTTAAATATGTTAAACTAATGGTTTGAAGCATTTCGATATCGATTGCTAAATGAGTATGTACAAGAAAATCGAATTCATACCTAAATATAAGATTACGTAATTCTTCTAAATGCACTGCCGTTATGCCGTTAAGGCTTTTGCAGACTTCAGTAAGAAAAAGAGGGTTAAGTAACTTAAATATATTTAACTAATGATTTGAAGCATTTCGATATCGATTGCTAAATGTGTTTGTACAAAAAAATCGACTTTATACCTGAATATAAGATAACGGAATTCAGATAAATATACTGCCGTTATGCCGTTATGGCTTTATGTAAACTTCAGTAAGATAAAGAAGGTTAATTAACTTAAATATGTTAAACCAGTTATTTGAAGCATTTCGATATCGATTGAAAAATGTGTATATACAAGAAAATCGACTTTATACCTGAATATAAGATTACGGAATTCTTCTACATGCACTGCCGTTATGCCGCCATGGCTTTATATCAACTTCAATATGTTAAAGAAGGTTAACTAACTTAAATATGTTAAACTAATGATTTGAAACATTTCGATATCGCTTACTAAATGTGTATATACAAGAAAATCGAATTTATACCTAAATATAAGATAACGGAATTCTTCTAAATGCACTGCCGTTATGCCGCCATGGCTTTATATTAACTTCAATATGTTAAAGAAGATTAACTAACTTAAATATGTTAAACTAATGATTTGAAACATTTCGATATCGCTTACTAAATGAGTATATACAAGAAAATCGACTTTGTACCTAAATATAAGATTATGGAATTCTTCTAAATGCACTGCCGTTATGCCGCCATGGCTTCATGTCACCTTCGGTAGGTTAGAGAAGGTAATTTAACTTAAATATGTTAAACTAATGATTTGAAGCATTTCGATATCGATTGCTAAATATGTAGATACAAGAAACTTGACTTTATACCTAAAGATAGGATAACGGAATTCTTCCAAATGCACTGCCGTTAATCCGCCACGGCTTTATGTAGACTTCAGTGCGTTAAAGAAGGTTTATTATAAAAAACTTGAAAATGTAAAACTAATGATTTGAAGCATTTCGATATCGATTGCTTATGGTGCTAACACAAGAAACCTGATTTTATACCTAAACATAGGTTAACGGAATTCTTCCAAATGTACTGTCGTTATGCCGCCATGGCTTTGTATCACCTTCAATACGTTAAAGATGGTTTATTAACTTAAATATGTTAACCAAATGATTTGAAGCATTTCGATATCGATTTTCTAAATGTGTATATACAACAAAATCGACTTTATACCTAAATATAAGATAACGGAATTCTTCTACATGCACTGCCGTTATGCCGCCATGGCTTTATGCCAACTTCAGTTCGTTGAAGAAGGTTTATTAACTTAAATATGTTAAACTAATGATTTGAAGCATTTCGATATCGATTGCTAAATATGTAAATACCAGAAAATCGACTTTATACCTTAATATAAGATTACGGAATTCTTCTAAATGCACTGCAGTTATACCGTTAAGGCTTTATGTAGACTTCAGTGCGTTAAAGAAGGTTTATTAACTTTAATATGTTAAACTAATGATTTGAAGCATTTCGATATCGATTGCTAAATATGTAAATACAAGAAAATCGACTTTATACCTAAACAAAAAGATTACGGAATTCTTCTAAATGCACTGCCGTTATGCCGTTATGGCTTTATGTTAATCTTCGGTTCGTTAAATAAGGTTTATTAACTTTAATATGTTAAACTAATGATTTGAAGCATTTCGATATCGATTGCTAAATGTGTATGTACAAGAAAATCGACTTTATACCTAAATATAAAATTACGGAATTCTTCTAAATGCACTGCCGTTATGCCGTTATGGCTTTATGTTATCTTCGGTTCGTTAAAGAAGGTTTATTAACTTTAATATGTTAAACTAATGATTTGAAGCATTTCGATATCGATTACTAAATGTGTATGTACAAGAAACTCGACTTTTATACCTAAATATAAGATTACGGAATTCTTCCAAATGTACTGTCGTTATGCCGCCATGGCGTATCAACTACAATACGTAAAGAACGTTAATTATTTTAAATATGTTAAACTAATGGTTTGAAGCATTTCGATATCGACTGCTAAATGTGTAAATACAACAAAATCGACTTTATACCTAAATATAAGATTAAAACTTAGGATTTCTTCTAAATGCACTGCCGTTATACCGCTAAGGCTTTATGTAGCCCTTCAATAAGCTAAAAATGTTTATTAATTTAAAATATGTTAAACTAATGATTTGAAGCTTTTCCCGATATCGATAGCTAAATGTGTATATACAACAAAATCGAATTTATACCTAAACATAAGATTACGGAATTCTTCTACATACACTGCCGTTATACCGCCATGGCTTTATGTTAACTTCAGTGCGTTCAAGAAGCCTTATTAACTTAAATATGTTAAAATAATGATTTGAAGCATTTCGATATCGATTGCTAAATAAGTATATACAAGAAAATCGACTTTATACCTAAATATAAGATTACGTAATTCTTCTAAATGCACTGCCGTTATGCCGTATAAGGCTTTATGTAGACTTAGAAGATGTGAATATTAAATTTTAAACTAATGATTTGAAGCATTTCGATATCGATATGCTAAATGTGTTATACAACAAATCGTATTTACATATACCTAAATATAAAATTACGGAATTCTTCCAAATGCACTGCCGTTATGCCGCCATGGCTTATGTCAACTTTCAGTAGTTAAAGAAGGTTTTAATTATTTAAATATGTTAAACTAATGTTTGAAATTTCGACTTTATACCTAAATATAAGATTACGGAATTCTTCCAAATTACTGTCGTTATGCCGCCATGGCTTTATTTCACCTTCAATACGTTAAAGAAGGTTAATTAACTTAAATATGTTAAACTAATGATTTGAAGCATTTCGATATCGATTGCTAAATAGGTAAATACAAGAAAATCGACTTTATACCTTAATATAAGATTACGGAATTCTTCTAAATGCACTGGTTTATTATAAATAACGTGAGAGTGTATAACTAATGATTTGAAGCATTTCGATATCGAATGCTAAATGTGTATATACAAGAAAATCGTCTTTATATACCTAAATATAAGATTACGGAATTCTTCCAAATGTACTGTCGTTATGCCGCCATGGTTTGTATCAACTACAATACGATAAAGAAGGTTAATTATTTTAAATATGTTAAACTAATGGTTTGAAGCATTTCGATATCGACTGCTAAATGTGTAAATACAACAAAATCGACTTTATACCTAAATATAAAATTATAACATTACGGATTTCTTCTAAATGCACTGCCGTTAAACCGTTAAGGCTTTATGTAGACCTCATTAAGATAAAAAATGTTTATTAACTTAATATGTTAAAGTAATGATTTGAAGCATTTCGATATCGATAGCTAAATGTGTATATACAAGAAAATCGACTCTATACCTGAATATAAGATTACGGAATTCTTCTACATGCACTGCCGTTATGCCGCCATGGCTTTATATCAACTTCAATATGTTACAGAAGGTTAAAAAACTTAAATATGTTGAACTAATGATTTGAAACATTTCGATATCGCTTGCTAAATGTGCATATACAAGAAAATCGAATTTATACCTAAATACAAGATAACGGAATTCTTCTAAACGCACTGCCGTTATGCCGTTAAGGCTTTATGTAGACTTAAGTAAGATAGAGGGGAATAATTAACATAAATATGTTAAACTTATGATATGAAGCATTTCGATATCGATTACTAAATATGTAAATACAAGAAAATCGACTTTGTACCTAAATATAAGATTACGGAATTCTTTTAAATGCACTGCAGTTATACCGTTAAGGCTTTATGTAGACTTCAGTGCGTTAAAGAAGGTTTATTATAAATAACTTGAAAATGTAAAACTAATGATTTGAAGCATTTCGATATCGATTGCTAAATGAGTATATACAAGAAAATCGACTTTATACCTAAATATAAGATTATAAAATTCTTCTAAATGCACTGCCGTTATGCCGTTAAGGCTTTTGTAGACTTCAGTATGAAAAACAGGGTTAATTAACTTAAATATGTTAAACTAATGATTTGAAGCATTTCGATATCCATCGCTAAATGTGCATGTACAAAAAAATCGACTTTATACCTAAATATAAGATAACGGAATTCATTTATACTGCCGTTATGCCGTTATGGCTTTATGTAAACTTCAGTAAGATAAAGAAGGTTAATTAACTCAAATATGTTAAACCATTATTGAAGCATTTCGATATCGATTGCAAATGATACATACAAGAAAATCGAATTTATCCTAAATATAAGATTACGGAATTCTTCCACATGACTGCGTTATGCCGCAGGCTTTTGTAACCTTAACACGTTAAAGAAGGTTAATTGTTTAAATATGTTAAACTATGGTTTGAAGCATTTCGATATCGATTGCTAAATCGTAAATACAAGAAAATCGACTTTATACCTAAATATAAATTATAACATTACGGAATTCCTTAAATGCACTGCCTTATGACCGTTAAGGCTTATGTAGACTTCGGTAAGTAAAAGTGTTTATTAACTTAAATATTAAACTAATGATTTGAAGCATTTCGATATCGATGCAAAATGATAATACAAGAAAATCAATTTATACCTAATATAAGATTACGGAATTCTTTTCATGCACTGCCGCTATGCCGCCATGGCTATATGCCAACTTCAGACCGTTAAAGAAGGTTTATTAACTTAAATATGTTAAACTAATGAGTTGAAGCATCTCGATATCGATTGCTAAATGTATATATACAACAAAATCGACTTTATACCTTAATATAAGATTACGGAATTCTTCTAAATGCACTGCCGTTATACCGCTATGGCTTTATGTAAACTTCAGTAAGATAAAGAAGGTTAATAACCTTAAATACGTTAAACTATCGATTTAAAGCATTTCGTTATCGATTGCTTAATGTGTGTATACAAGAAAATCGAATTTATACCTAAATATAAAATTACGAATTTCTTCTAAATGCACTGCCGTTATGCCGCCATGGCTTTATATCAACTTCAATAAGTTAAAGAAGGTTAACTTACTTAAACATGTTAAACTAATGAGTTGAAGCATCTCGATATCGATTGCTAAATGTGTATATACAACAAAATCGAATTTATACCTAAACATAAGATTACGGAATTCTTCTACATGCACTATCGTTATGCCGCCATGGCTTTATGTTATCTTCAGTGCGTTGAAGAAGCTTTGATAACTTAAATATGTAAAAATAATGATTTAAAGTATTTCGATATCGATTGCTAAATGAGTATATACAAGAAAATCGACTTTATACCTAATTATAAGGTTAGGTAATTCTTCTAAATGCACTGCCGTTATGCCGTTAAGGCTTTATGTAGACTTCAGTAAGATAAAGAGGGTTAATTAACTTAAATATGTTAAACTAATGATTTGAAGCATTTCGATATCGATTGATAAATGTGTATATACAAGAAAATCGATTTTATACCTAGATATAAGAATACGGAATTCTTCTACATGCACTGCCGTTATGCCGCCATGGCTTTATGTCACCTTCGGTAGGTTAAAAAAGGTAATTTAACTTAAATATGGTAAATTAATGATTTGAAGCATTTCGATATCGATTGCTAAATGCGCTAGTACAAGAAACCTGACTTTATACCTAAACATAGGATAACGGAATTCTTCCAAATGCACTGCCGCTATTCCGCCATGGCTTCATGTCAACTTCAGTTCGTTAAAGTAGGTTTGTTAACTTAAATATGTTAAACTAATGATTTGAAACATTTCGATATCGATTGCTAAATGTGTATATACAAGAAAATCGACTTTACATATACCTAAATATAAGATTACGGAATTCCTCTACATGCACTGCCGTTATGCCGCCATGGCTTTTTGACAACTTCAGTGCGTTGAAGAAGGTTTATTAACTTAAATATGTTAAACTAATGAATTGAAGCATCTCGATGTCGATTGCTAAATGTGTATATACAAGAAAATCGACTTTATACCTAAATATAAGATTACGGAATTTTTCTACATGCACTGCCGTTATGCCGCCTTGGCTTTATGTTAACTTCAGTGCGGTAAAGAAGCTTTGTTAACTTAAATATGTTAAACTAATGATTTGAAGCATTTCGATATCGGTTGCTTAATGCATACATATATACAAGAAAATCGACTATATACCTAAATATAAGATTACGGAATTCTTCTACATGCACTGCCGTTATGCCGCCATGGCTTTATGACAACTTCAGTGCGTTGAAGAAGGTTTATTAACTTAAATATGTTAAACTAATGAATTGAAGCTTCTCAATATCGATTGCTAAATGTGTATATACAAGAAAATCGACTTTATACCTAAATATAAGATTATAAAATTCTTCTAAATGCACTGCCGTTATGCCGTTAAGGCTTTTGTAGACTTCAGTATGAAAAACCGGGTTAATTAACTTAAATATGTTAAACTAATGATTTGAAGCATTTCGATATCCATCGCTAAATGTGCATGTACAAAAAAATCGACTTTATACCTAAATATAAGATAACGGAATTCATATAAATATACTGCCGTTATGCCGTTATGGCTTTATGTAAACTTCAGTAAGATAAAGAAGGTTAATTAACTCAAATATGTTAAACCAGTTATCTGAAGCATTTCGATATCGATTGCGAAATGTATACATACAAGAAAATCGAATTTATACCTAAATATAAGATTACGGAATTCTTCCACATGTACTGCCGTTATGCCGCCATGGCTTTTTATCACCTTTAATACGTTAAAGAAGGTTAATTGTTTTAAATATGTTAAACTAGTGGTTTGAAGCATTTCGATATCGATTGCTAAATCTGTAAATACAAGAAAATCGACTTTATACCTAAATATAAAATTATAACATTACGGAATTCCTTTAAATGCACTGCCATTATACCGTTAAGGCGTTATGTAGACTTCGGTAAGCTAAAAAATGTTTATTAACTTAATATATTAAACTAATGATTTGAAGCATTTCGATATCGATAGCAAAATGAGTATATACAAGAAAATCAATTTTATACCTATATATAAGATTACGGAATTCTTTTCATGCACTGCCGTTATGCCGCCATGGCTATATGCCAACTTCAGACCGTTAAAGAAGGTTTATTAACTTAAATATGTTAAACTAATGAGTTGAAGCATCTCGATATCGATTGCTAAATGTATATATACAACAAAATCGACTTTATACCTTAATATAAGATTACGGAATTCTTCTAAATGCACTGCCGTTATACCGCTATGGCTTTATGTAAACTTCAGTAAGATAAAGAAGGTTAATAACCTTAAATACGTTAAACTATCGATTTAAAGCATTTCGTTATCGATTGCTTAATGTGTGTATACAAGAAAATCGAATTTATACCTAAATATAAGATTACGAATTTCTTCTAAATGCACTGCCGTTATGCCGCCATGGCTTTATATCAACTTCAATAAGTTAAAGAAGGTTAACTTACTTAAACATGTTAAACTAATGAGTTGAAGCATCTCGATATCGATTGCTAAATGTGTATATACAACAAAATCGAATTTATACCTAAACATAAGATTACGGAATTCTTCTACATGCACTATCGTTATGCCGCCATGGCTTTATGTTATCTTCAGTGCGTTAAAGAAGCTTTGATAACTTAGATATGTTAAAATAATGATTTGAAGTATTTCGATATCGATTGCTAAATGAGTATATACAAGAAAATCGACTTAATACCTAATTATAAGGTTAGGTAATTCTTCTAAATGCACTGCCGTTACGCCGTTAAGGCTTTATGTAGACTTCAGTAAGATAAAGAGGGTTAATTAACTTAAATATGTTAAACTAATGATTTGAAGCATTTCGATATCGATTGATAAATGTGTATATACAAGAAAATCGATTTTATACCTAGATATAAGATTACGGAATTCTTCTACATGCACTGCCGTTATACCGCCATGGCTTTATGTCACCTTCGGTAGGTTAAAAAAGGTAATTTAACTTAAATATGGTAAATTAATGATTTGAAGCATTTCGATATCGATTGCTAAATGCGCTAGTACAAGAAACCTGACTTTATACCTAAACATAGGATAACGGAATTCTTCCAAATGCACTGCCGCTATTCCGCCATGGCTTCATGTCAACTTCAGTTCGTTAAAGTAGGTTTGTTAACTTAAATATGTTAAACTAATGATTTGAAACATTTCGATATCGATTGCTAAATGTGTATATACAAGAAAATCGACTTTACATATACCTAAATATAAGATTACGGAATTCCTCTACATGCACTGCCGTTATGCCGCCATGGCTTTTTGACAACTTCAGTGCGTTGAAGAAGGTTTATTAACTTAAATATGTTAAACTAATGAATTGAAGCATCTCGATGTCGATTGCTAAATGTGTATATACAAGAAAATCGACTTTATACCTAAATATAAGATTACGGAATTTTTCTACATGCACTGCCGTTATGCCGCCTTGGCTTTATGTTAACTTCAGTGCGGTAAAGAAGCTTTGTTAACTTAAATATGTTAAACTAATGATTTGAAGCATTTCGATATCGATTGCTTAATGCATACATATATACAAGAAAATCGACTATATACCTAAACATAAGTTTACGGAATTCTTCCAAATGCACTGCCGTTATACCGTTATGGCTTTATATTATCTTCAGTGCGTTAAAGAAGCTTTATTAACTTAAATATGTTAAACTAATGATTTGAAGCATTTCTATATCGATTGCTAAATATGTAAATACAAGAAAATCGACTTTATACCTAAATATAAGATTACGGAATTCTTCTAAATGCACTGCAGGTATACCGCTAAGGCTTTATGTAGACTTCAGTGCGTTACAGAAGATTTATTATAAAAAACTTGAAAATGTAAAACTAATGATTTGAAGCATTTCGATATCGATTGTTAAATGTGCTAACACAAGAAACCTGACATTATACCTAAACATAGGTTAACGGAATTCTTCCAAATGTACTGTCGTTATGCCGCCATGGCTTTATATCACCTTCAATGCGTTAAAGATGGTTTATTAACTTAAATATGTTAACCTAATGATTTGATGCATTTCGATGTCGATTGCTAATTTGTATATACAAAAAAATCGACTTTATACCTAAATATATACCTAAAGTCTTGTCTAAAGTCTACGTGTACGGTCAACAATCGAGTGTGCTCCTCAATTTGTGTTAACTTACGTGAATTCCAGGCTGTGAAAGCTTACAGGCAGATCGCTGGAGATCCTCATCATCGTTGGCACCTCGCGCATAACAATTTGCTTGGTGCGTTGGTGTTTGGAACCCATAAATATTTGATTTTAAAATCTAAGAATTATAAAACAAAAAAAAAAAAAAACAAAAAAAAAAAAAACACTCAATTAGTTTTTGCGGAAAAATTCTCCTTCGCATATCTGAAGTGCTTATCAGCTGTTTCTGTCACACGGCAAATCATCTGTCTACGCAGAGTTGTAAGTGGTCAGGATCATTTGTACACCCACAGTCGGTAAAGCAGTTGATAAGGCAGTTCATATAACTTAACGTAACCTGAGAACGTTAACGTTAAACACAAAGAAACACTTACGTGTATCTTAAAATAAAAAAAAAAAAAATAAAAATAAAATAAAATAAAAAAAAATAAATAAAAAATAAATAACTAAAAATATTAAAAATATATATATATAAAAAAAATACTAATAATAATAAATAAATAAATTATAACCAAAAAAAAAAAAAATTAAATGATTCAATGATCATGAGCCAAAGCGATATCCGTGCCCAGAGACAACGCGAACAAGATGCACGCCGGCTCTCCGTCCAGCGCAACAACGCATACTTTTCGATCAGGTCTCAGAGTGACAGTGAAAGCGCAACATCAAACTCATCGTCCACGCTTCAACCCCCTCCAAATCTAAAAGTCCGATCTTGTTCAATGTCAACGATTCCAACGCCAGAGCTCGTTATGGCTGATGTTCTACAAGTTGAGGTCGGTGCATGCTCTGACTCCGGCAACAAAGCGCAAGATAAGAAAACCCAAACACCTAAAAAAGTGGCTATACAAACCGGAATGGATCGGTACATTACCATTAAGCGTAAGCTTAGTCCGCAAAACTCAACAAACGCTAAGCAAAAAATAAGCCGAGGAAATGCATCTGAGCCATTAAACTCAAATCGATTTGCGCTTTTAGGTGACAACGTTGACGGTGAGAGTAACAAAACTCCTGAAAGTCCTACAAAAGTCACCAAACCTCCGCCAATATACGTAAGAGAGGAAAACTCTGGCGCTCTCGTTAAAATTTTTACTGAACTTATCGGCAATAATAACTTTCATATAGTTCCGCTGTCGAAGGGAAACATTCGAGAAACGAAAGTGCAAATATACTCCGAACATAACTTTCGTACATTGCAAAATACCTAAATGAGAAAAAGATTAAATTCTACACTTATCAACTTAAAAGTGCGAGAGGCCTGCAAGTTGTTATTAAAGGTATTGAGCCAAGTGTAGAACCCATGGAAATTCACGAATCACTTAAGGATCACGGTTTTAACCCCAAAAATGTTGCAAATATTTTTAATAAAAAGAAAATCCCACAGCCTATGTTCAAAGTTGAGTTAGAACCAGAAAACAAACAACTTGGAAAAAATTGTGTGCACCCCATTTACAAACTACAATATTTGCTACATCGTAGGATCACGGTGGAGGAACCGCATAAAAGAAACGGCCCTGTACAATGCACCAATTGCCAAGAGTATGGTCACACCAGGTCTTACTGCAAACTTCGCGCAGTATGTGTAGCTTGTGGAGAGTTGCATGATTCTGCCACCTGCACGTCAAACAAAAAAGACCCAAATGCAAAAAAGTGTGGAAACTGCGGTGGAAACCACACAGCAAACTACAGAGGATGTCCAGTCTACAAGGAGCTAAAAAATCGGATCAACCAACGCGTAGTCTCCGAACGCAATCATAATGTACCGAACGTTGTATCCTCCAATATGAATCCGCTGACAGCTCCATCAAAAACCGTCACGGGCGTATCGTTTGCAAACGTCCTAAAATCAGGCCTAGGAAAACCCATAACTACAGCAACAGCGAGTCTTACTGAGCCGCAAGAACAGCAGCCCCACGTTCAATCTGGTACTCAATCGAATATCGAAGCAATGATAGCGTCAATGCAAAATAGCATGATGAACTTCATAACATTCATGCAGAACACAATGCAAGAACTCATGCGAAATCAAAACACATTGCTGTAACTGCTTGCTAACCAAAGTTCAAAATAATGAGCTCGCTCAAAATTGTTTTATGGAATGCAAATGGTATACCTCGCCATAAACTGGAGCTGGCAAAATTTCTCAAAGACAAGGAAATAGATATAATGCTTCTTGCAGAAACTCACCTAACCAATAAATACAACTTTAATGTATCGGGATATACCTTCTATTGTACGAATCATCCAGATGGAAAGGCGCATGGTGGAACTGGTATCTTAATCAGAAGTCGCATTAAACACCATTCTTTAACTGGAACTGCTGAAAATTATCTGCAAGCAACATCAATATGCGTGCAGACAAAGCAAGGTGATATTACTTTGTCCGCCGTTTATTGTCCCCCACGTTTCCCGATTACAGAAAAGCAATTTATAGATTTCTTCAGCTCGCTGGGAGAGTGCTTTCTTGCTGCAGGTGATTATAACGCGAAACACCCTCACTGGGGTTTCCGGTTATGTAATCCTAAAGGCAAGCAATTATATAACGCCCTTATATGTAAAAGAAACAAACTGGACTACGTATCTCCTGGAAAGCCTACATATTGGCCGACAGACCCGAATAAGCTGCCAGATTTAATTGACTTCGCAGTAACTAGGAAAATTCCTCACAGCCTTCTTACTGCAGAAACAAGAGCAGACCTCTCATCAGACCACTCACCAGTTCTCTTCACTTTGCGGCATCAGTCACACTATAAAGAGCTACCTTATATGCTCACGTCAAAAGCTACAAACTGGTTAAAGTACAAAAAATACATCAGCACACACATAGAACTCGAACCAAAGTTAGATACACCGGTCGATATTGAAAATACCATCGCAGCATTCGAATCAACCATTATAACAGCCGCCAAAATTTCAACTCCTCAAAAAGGTTACCTGGAAAACAAAAAGCATAGCTTAACTAATAGGGAAATTGAAATACTCGTATTACAAAAACGACGCCTACGAAGGGAGTGGCAGGTTCATAGATCACCAGCCTCAAAACAACTGTTGAAAGCGGCCACACATGCACTGACGAGAGCCCTCAGAAGTGAGGAACAGCGTGCGCAGTACCAGTATATTCAAAAGCTGTCACCGACTAGTACAAAGCACCCATTGTGGAAAGCACATCAAACTCTAAGTGCGCCAATAGAGTGTGAAATGCCAATACGTGACAATAATGGCAAATGGGCTCGGAGTGATGCAGAAAAGTCAGCAACTTTCGCTGCTCATCTAAAAAATGTCTTCCAGCCAAACCCAGAAACTAATGACTTTACACTTCCAACCGTACCCTATTTGATGGAATCTGAGCCAGTGAAATTCGTACCTGAAGAGATATCAAAAATAATAATGGAGAAATTAAATCCAAGAAAAGCTCCTGGGCACGACTTAATTACTCCAAAAATGATTATTGAGCTACCAAATTGTGCTATAATCTGTATATGTATGTTTTTTAATGCAATCATAAAACAAGCTCACTTTCCGCAACAATGGAAAAAGTCAACTATAGTGATGATACTTAAGCCTGGAAAGGACAAAACGCAGCCATCCTCCTATAGGCCCATCAGCTTGTTATCGTGCATGTCGAAATTATTTGAAAGACTTCTTATGCTCCGCATTAAGCCACATCTTGAAACCCACAACATAATACCATCTCACCAATTTGGCTTCAGGGAAAAGCATGGAACGATCGAGCAAGTACATAGGATCACATCTGAAATTCGAACAGCTTTTGAAAAAGGGGAATATTGTTCTGCAATATTTCTTGATGTCGCGCAGGCTTTTGATCGAGTATGGTTAGATGGTCTTATGTACAAAATAAAAACGCTACTCCCGCAAAACACCCACGAACTGTTTAAGTCCTACCTTTATGATCGAAATTTTGTAGTTCGATGTAACACCACTACATCTGAAGCCCAAACGATTGAAGCTGGTGTACCACAAGGCAGTGTTCTTGGCCCAATGCTATATGTTTTATACACTTCAGATATCCCAGTAAGCGACCGCTTGACTATGTCTACTTTTGCCGATGACACTGCAATAATCAGCCGCTCCAAGTGCCCAATTCATGCAAATGCGCTGCTAGGAAATCATATCGTAGCTGTGGCCAACTGGCTCGCAAACTGGAGGATAAAGGTTAACGAGCAAAAATGTAAGCACGTTACATTTACCCTAAACAAGAGCAGCTGTTTGCCTTTGACACTGAACAACGTACAAATACCACAAAGCAATCATGTTACTTACCTAGGGGTCCATCTGGATAGGCGACTTACTTGGCGAAACCACATGGAGGCTAAAAGGACTTACCTTAAGTTAAAGGCACGTTCTTTGCATTTGCTTATTAACTCTCGCTCAGCCCTGAGTCTGGAGTATAAAATCATTATATACAACACTGTTTTAAAACCAATCTGGACCTATGGGTGTGAGCTGTGGGGCAACGCGAGTAGCAGCAACATCGAAATTCTTCGTCGTGCGCAATCAAAAATTCTTCGTACAATCACCGGAGCACCGTGGTATATCCGAAATGAGAACATCCAACGCGACTTAAGAATTCCAGACGTACGAACTGAAATAGAGCAACGAAGCGCGAAGTATGCATTGAAACCTTCGGTTCACCCAAACCAACTAGCAAGATCGCTATTGCGTGTGAACAGGAGCTCAAGATTACGTAGAAACGACTTACCAGCCCAGACGTGATATATCTTAGGCCCAGTTTAAAAAAATAATCACCCATGTAGGGTGTAAATTAAGTGAGTAGTTTAAGATTCGAAAACTTATTGTTAGGCTCTTAAGTAGGGTAGATTCAATAAATAATAGGAAAGCTAATAAAAAAAAAAAAAAAAAAAAAAAAAAATACCTAAATATAAGATAACGGAATTCTTCTACATGCACTGCCGTTATGCCGCCACGCTTTTATGCCAACTTCAGTTCTTCGAAGAAAGTTTATTAACTTAAATATGTTAAACTAATGAGTTGCAGCATCTCGATATCGATTGCTAAATGTGTATATACAACAAAATCGAATTTATACCTAAACGTAAGATTACGGAATTCTTCTACATGCACTGCCGCTATACCGCCATGGCTTTATGTTAACTTCAGTGCGTTAAAGAAGGTTTATTAACTTAAATATGTTAAACTAATGATTTGAAATATTTCGATATCGATTGCTAAATGTGTATATACAAGAAAATCGTCTTTACATATACCTAAATATAAGATTACGGAATTCTTCCAAATGTACTGTCGTTATGCCGCCATGGTTTGTATCAACTACAATACGATAAAGAAGGTTAATTATTTTAAATATGTTAAACTAATGGTTTGAAGCATTTCGATATCGATTGCTAAATGAGTATGTACAAGAAAATCGAATTCATACCTAAATATAAGATTACGTAATTCTTCTTAATGCACTGCCGTTATGCCGTTAAGGCTTTTGCAGACTTCAGTAAGAAAAAGAGGGTTAAGTAACTTAAATATGTTTAACTAATGATTTGAAGCATTTCGATATCGATTGCTAAATGTGTTTGTACAAAAAAATCGACTTTATACCTAAACATAAGATAACGGAATTCATATAAATATACTGCCGTTATGCCGTTATGGCTTTATGTAAACTTCAGTAAGATAAAGAAGGTTAATTAACTTAAATATGTTAAACCAGTTATTTGAAGCATTTCGATATCGATTGCAAAATGTGTAATACAAGAAAATCGACTTTATACCTGAATATAAGATTACGGAATTCTTCTACATGCACTGCCGTTATGCCGCCATGGCTTTATATCAACTTCAATATGTTAAAGAAGGTTAACTAACTTAAATATGTTAAACTAATGATTTGAAACATTTCGATATCGCTTACTAAATGTGTATATACAAGAAAATCGAATTTATACCTAAATAGAAGATAACGGAATTCTTCTAAATGCACTGCCGTTATGCCGCCATGGCTTTATATTAACTTCAATATGTTAAAGAAGGTTAACTAACTTAAATATGTTAAACTAATGATTTGAAACATTTCGATATCGCTTACTAAATGAGTATATACAAGAAAATCGACTTTGTACCTAAATATAAGATTATGGAATTCTTCTAAATGCACTGCCGTTATGCCGCCATGGCTTCATGTCACCTTCGGTAGGTTAAAGAAGGTAATTTAACTTAAATATGTTAAACTAATGATTTGAAGCATTTCGATATCGATTGCTAAATATGTAGATACAAGAAACTTGACTTTATACCTAAAGATAGGATAACGGAATTCTTCCAAATGCACTGCCGTTAATCCGCACGGCTTTATGTAGACTTCAGTGCGTTAAAGAAGGTTTATTATAAAAAACTTGAAAATGTAAAACTAATGATTTGAAGCATTTCGATATCGATTGCTAAATGTTCTAACACAAGAAACCTGATTTTATACCTAAACATAGGTTAACGGAATTCTTCCAAATGTACTGTCGTTATGCCGCCATGGCTTTATATCACCTTCAATACGTTAAAGATGGTTTATTAACTTAAATATGTTAACCAAATGATTTGAAGCATTTCGATATCGATTTTCTAAATGTGTGTATACAACAAAATCGACTTTATACCTAAATATAAGATAACGGAATTCTTCTACATGCACTGCCGTTATGCCGCCATGGCTTTATGCCAACTTCAGTTCGTTGAAGAAGGTTTATTAACTTAAATATGTTAAACTAATAAGTTGAAGCATTTCGATATCGATTGCTAAATATGTAAATACAAGAAAATCGACTTTATACATTAATATAAGATAACGGAATTCTTCTATATGCACTGCCGTTATGCCGCCATGGCTTTATGCCAACTTCAGTTCGTTGAAGAAGGTTTATTAACTTAAATATGTTAAACTAATATTTTGAAGCATTTCGATATCGATTGCTAAATTAGTATATACAAGAAAATCGACTTTGTACTTTAATATACGATTATGGAATTCTTCTAAATGCACTGCCGTTATGCCGCCATGGCTTCATGTCACCTTCGGTAGGATAAAGAAGGTAATTTAACCTAAATATGTTAAACTAATGATTTGAAGCATTTCGATATCGATTGCTAAATGTTAATACAAAAAACCCTTGATTTTATACCTAAACATAGGTTAACGGAATTCTTCCAAATGTACTGTCTTTAAATCCGCCATGGCTTTATATCACCTTCAATACGTTAAAGATGGTTTATTAACTTAAATATGTTAACCAAATGATTTGAAGCAT
>CM050324.1:2248792-2273320 GCA_027475135.1 Bactrocera correcta
CTTAAACTCACATGCCCGCATGGGTTTCACCATATTTTGAATTAAATTTTTTAAATAGCCGAGCTTTTTTTTTTTTTTTTTGAAGTCCATCTCCTTAATGCTAAGAAGTTATATAAATTACTACTCATTACTCATTGAGACAGTTCTTATTAGACCATTACGGCTCTAGAACTTGGAAATTTTGAATAATGCTGCCAATGTTCTCAGAAAAGTTCCATTTGTTGTGTTTTATGGCGGTGGATTTGGGTTTAATCAAAATTTGATTCATTTGGTATAACGCCAGCTTTAAAAAATCTTTTACAATCTTACTCGTTTAAAATAAATCCCAGGTATTTCATATTAGTGAAGTTTAAATTTAACTCTGACTCTGACCACAATTAAATACTTTAAACTGCGTCAAGTTATTCATATATACCACAGACCCTGTAGGCCTCATCTGTACGAGCCGATAATGATCCTCATAATTTTCGGAAAGAGGTTTAAGCTATATGAAAAACTTAGTGGTACTTTTCATTTGTCATGGCTTAAGGACTATTTTTCCCAACTATATGTTATACAAGTAGTTATAACATTGGTGGGATTCATAGCCAAAAGTTTAACTCAATCATCAAAGAACGATTTCCAACTGTGATTTCTTTAACTTTTTCCATACTATCGCGATTAACAGAGTTAGATGGACGACAGTTAAAATGGATCAATCCCAGTCTACATATTTTCATCAGATGGAATAAAGAGGTCGGTTATTTGAATGAGCACACGCTTTATCTTTAACAATTCCATCTTCATCTAACATAAGTTAATTTATCCTTTCATCTCATTGCTTTTTCTCATCTCAGGCTAAGCAGTACACCTACTATATAATTGAAAAATATATATATATATAATTTTCTTAAAAAAAAAATATAATTATAAATCTACAAGCACACTTTTTTATTTAATTTAAATATCCAAAAACCCCAAATTGCCGGAAAAAAGTATGCACCCACGAGTCAAGCTCGATTAGAGCCATTAATAATTTATAGAACAAACCACATAGTTCAAGGCAGCCTTTTTGTTACCTCAACCAAGCCAACAACAAATACACAAGCAAAGTACAGCGCAAACAGCACGACTAATAGTCAATTATTAATCCTGGTAATCAGTCGTTGATTGGCTGCAAGCACACGAAAGTAAACGTACTAAGTTTTAGAAAGAACTAGTATAACAAAAACAACAAAAACAATGTGATTGGGAAAATGCAGGGCAAATGGAAATCAGGCACAAGCACTTGCAGCAACTAACTATACCGTTAGTTTCAGTAGCAATGCAAGTGGAAAAAGTAAACGTAGAACTTGGCAAATGCGCGCAAACACGCTAAGTAAATTAAAGTTCAACGGTTTGAATGTGGGGGTGGAGTATTTTTCTTCTTTATTGGCGTAGACATCGCTTACGCTGTTATTTATATAGTAGTTTGGCTCCAATTGGATATTCCAAGTGCAGCCAGGTTCTTAACAACCTTTTCTTTCCAACATAGTGGAGGTATTACTCTTTCTCTGTCTCCTTTGGCGGGTACTGTGCCCAATACTCTCAGAGCTGAGAGAGCTTTTCATCCATTCAGACAGATGTTATAACAGGACGGGGATGATGAGTGACTTGTAAAGTTTTGTTTTAGTTCTCGATGGCCTACTCAATTCGAAGTGGTATTCTGCGTTTGATTTCGAGTCAAACGTTGTTATTGGGTTTAATACTGGTTCCAGGATAGACAAAATTATTTACGACTTCGAAATTAAGACTGTCAATAATAACGCGGGCGCCAAATAACGAGTGCGACGACTGTTTAATTTTTGATGATAGAAGATATTTTGTCCTACCCTCGTTCACCACCAGACCCACTTGCTTCGCATCCTTATCAAGTCTGGTGAAAGCAGAATTAATGGCGCCGTTGTTGAGGCCAATGATATCAACATCATCGGCGTATGCCAGCAGCTGTACACTCTTATGGTAGATTGTACCTTCTCTATTCAGATCTGTAGCTCGAATTATTTTCTTTAAGAGTAGATTGAAGAATTCGCGCGTTAGTCGTCTTGTCTGAAACCTCGTTTGGTATCGAACGATTCGGAGAGCTCCTTTACGATCCTGAGGGAGTTTTTGCTATTGCACAACGTCAGTTTACACTGCGTTATTAGTTTTTCGTGGATACCAAATTCAGTCATCAGCTCTCGTCCGGCCAGCTTCGCTGCCGGATGTGAAAAGCTCGCCGCTTCTTTGTCTTCAGAAGGATAATTGTTATTCGAACTTCTTTTTGGTTAGGGAATGAAATGACGGCTCCATCGTAATCGATTGGGGAATCGGGTTCGCCATCTCCGAGTACTATGCTTTCACTGTCATTCAGCAGACTTGAGAAATAATCCCTACCTAATTTCAGTAGGCTCTGGGCATCAGAACACCTCTGGGGTTTTGCGCATACTTGTTTCCGATCTGGAAACCTCCTGTTGGTCGCCGCATCTTTTCGTAGAATTTTGTAGCATTACCTCTGTTCGCCAGCTTATCAAGCTCTTCGTACTCACGCATTTCGGCCACTTTCCTTTTCTGTTTGCAAATGCGTCTCGCTTCCCTCTTCAACTCTCGGTATCTATCCCATCCCGCACGTGCTGTGGTCGATCGTAACGTTGCGAGGTTGGTAGTCTTTTTTGTCTCCACAGTAACACGCCACTCCTCATTGTAACAGCTGTTCTTTTGCCTTTTCCGATACCCAGTGGTTTTGTTTGCAGCTATACGTAAAGTGCTTGAAATGCCGTCCCACAGTTCCCTTTTACCGAGTTGCTGGTGAGTGTTCCCAGAGAGCAAGAGTGCAAGTCCAGTTGAAAATCGTTCGACTGTCTGTTGTATGTGTTCAAAAGCAATAAATAAGTAAAAGTAAATAAGAAAATCAATTTTTACATACTATAATAGAAATTCTTAATTTCATTTAATTTTTGCTGTCACTAAATATTTTTTCTGAATTAATTTTTCTAAATCATTTGAACTACTGCCATATACTTATTTAAGCTATCAATAAATGCCACAACAAATTATTGTGTTAAATTGTTCTTGAGCAAGTAATTATTAAATACAATAACAAACATCTATTTGTTCACACCAACTCAACTTGTTCCCAAAATACAAAACAAAAAAGAAATTAACAAAGCATGAATTTGCATGTATTGTACAAACAACAACCATAAGAGCGCTTTAACCGACAGCTGTATGTGCTCGCCATTGTAGCTGTCATTTTCAGTGCGAGCGACAAAACACTTTCGCACACAGGCGCACTCAATGCCAAATCCTGCTTTCGGCTAGGAACTTAAGTGTTCTATTGTTTGGCTTGTATGCATACTATATATTAAATATAAACATATACATATACATATAAACAGTATTATATATATGCATCGATTAGCATGACCTTCGAAATATTTGAATACAGTCAAACACTCACACACATATATATATATTTATACTGTATATATATAAATACAATTTTCTTTATTCGGTTTGTGTAGGAAGCTCAGCAGACAGGGCTACATACATAAATAAAAAAAACTAATTTTTCCTCAAAATATTAACATTACAAATACATGTGTTAGTGACATTGCAAAAGTGACAGAAACAGATAAGAAAATTGTCGCTAATGCAAGCATGCAAATATGTGGCGCAAGCACAAGTGGCTTCAGCTGAACTTAAAGCCTTTTATGAGCTTGACATATATTTTGTTGAAATTTATGGTTAAATTATTTGCAATCATAAAGTATGAAAGTCTTTCAATTCTTAAGAAAGTACAATACTATAATGAAATGACATATTTTGAGCGACTACGTACGACTTAAGAATTCATTAGCTCTTTACATGCATAGCATTTTTTGTCGGTTTAAGGCAAGCTACAGATACTCGTAAAAGAATAGAAATAATGACAATGGTTATGTTGACAAAATGAGTTCACCAATATAAAAATTCTTAATCAACTTAAGAAAAGCTTAAATAATCGTATTTAAGAAGGAAAAATCAATTTGGCTTGGCATGTCATAAAAGTATCACAATAGTGAGATTTGGTCGAAAACAGTAGAATTCAAAAAGTTCATTAATGTTAAAAGTCTGAATCAACTTAAGAAAAACTCAAAATATTCACTTTAAAGAGTAAAAATATTTCGGTTATGTGGAAAGAATTGTTTTTTTTTTTTTTAATTTCACTATTATTAAAATTTTCAACCGAACAAGGCACAAAATATTCGCACTTATTGAGTACAGAAATCAGTTTTTTACACACATATCAAAAAAATGCAGAAATTGTAAGATTATCCCGAAATAAACTAAGAGAATTTAAAAGATTCATCACGAAATTTTTATTGATCGCACTCTCTATTAACGTTAGACAAATAGAGCACCAAAACACATTTAACCCACTTACTTATCTACTAAAGTTTACTACGTCTTCTTACAAAAAAAAATTACAGCACCCTCATGCCACCTAAATGACAATCGCAATCAGCTACGTCGTTTCCTTAATCAACAACTCGCCACCTTGAAATTACGAAATTACACTTAATTGGCAATCGATAAATTTGCGTAGTCGGAAGAACTGCGTATTCACACCGGCAATGTCAATCGTTGGTAAAGAGAAATAAAGAAATTTTTTAAAGTATAGCGCACCAAATTACACCCACAACAAAATGTTTGAAAAATACTATAAAAAAATATTTTGTATTGCTATTGTGAATAGCTGACATATTTTAAAATAAAATAAAATTTCAAACATAAAATGCCTTTTCAGCAGTATGCTTCTAAGATAGTTAGCCAATCATTAAATCAAATCACAGCTGGCGTTATTTGAGCTCTTAAATGTGTAAAATCACTTTTTAATTAGTAAAAAGTATCTACATATATGGATATCAACATGCTGTTAAGTAAAATATGTATATTAAAAAATAAAATAATAAAAGTTTTATAAAAAACAATGTTAAAGTTATGAAGTATAAAGAAAATAGTTCATTTCAATAATTTATTATTTTTTATGCCCTGAACAGAATATACAAGAATTGCCTTGAAGAAAACAACGCCGGAGATCCTACAAAGCATATTCATGTAGTAAAGAGTGATCAATTTCGAGGTTTCCGAATTTTTCAAAGACAAGCCCTAGAAACTTCAAATTTTATTAGGAATAATTATTATCATTCGAATGAAAATTCTTTCGCATTTAATTTTTGAAGATTACCTCTTTCAATTGTTGGCCAATGCTACGTCTCGAATGGTCCATTCATTTAGTCTAATATTCGATGACAGTTTCGAGCATTTCGAATGGTAACTGTCGATTGACAATCGTGGTGGGCAATCGACCGATCTAAAACGTAAAATTTTCTGCTCATCGAAATGCTTTCTCAATAAACCCATTGATTGGCGCCATCTTGTTGAAACCAATTGTTGCCGAGATCACTAGCTTTAATATCAGGCATCAAATAGTCCGTTATCATAGCAGGAGTTGCAGCGGCATCATTTTTGAAGAAATATGGACCGATGATTTCACCGGCCCACAAATCACACCAAAGCGTGTTTTTTTTGGGATAAAATGGTAACTCTTGAACCCCTTCATGTTCCTCTTCGCCCCAAATACGGAAATTTCTCTTCTTTTCATACGTCAGCCCGAGTTGTTGCAAACGGCGCCGAATCGACTTTCGACGGTCTTCGTGTACACTCTCAGCCACGGCTGCTATATTTTCCTCACTGTGTGCTGTACATGATCTATTCCGTCGAGTAATATCCAATAATGAATGGTGCGTCTCAATATGGGTGATGTTGTACAATAGTCAGTATACCGATTAGGTTGTACCATAGTACGCGAAACATATTCTTTATAGAAGGTGAATTTTCGTAAGAAAGTTGAACGATTTGTATACGTTGTTCATGCATAAGTCTTTCTATGATGAAATACCAAACAATACTGGACAGAAGTAACATGACCACTTGACACGAGTTATGCATTATCTGTGAAAAAAGTACCTCTAATGGATCACCCTGCCATACTAACTGAACGATCAAAATTAAGTTTTTGAAAAACTTTTTAAGGGTTTGATACCTCGGTGCAATCAAAGTTGATATTTTTCTTGTTTTTATATAAAATCATCATAATTCAAACAGAATATATTAAAAAAAAAATTCTCTAGAAAAATATTGTTATTGCACAAATCCAAAACGTTATATTACCCCCGACGAACCAACGGCAATTATGAATGGCATAATTAAATTATCAAAATCAAATAAAACATTATAATAAAAAAGTTAAAAATTCAAATTCAAATTAATTTTAATTTTTTTTCTGTTTTATTTATGATAGCAAATCAAATTTTGAAAATAGATTTTGAATAAAATATTCTTATTGCATGTTTAATAATACACAAATCACCGTCATGCCCACATAATGGAATTTATTTCGGCGTTATAACCGCTACAAATATGTATAGTATATTAGCAACACGATTTTCCCTTCAAATATATATTGCGCATAAAAATAGTTTTTTATTTAATTAATCATGGAAATGATATTTTTTTAAGTGATAATCATATCTACATTTAAAATATTATCCGATCATATATTCAATCATTATCGAAATAAAAGTCTGCATTGTGGCAGTGAAAGCTCTTTCAGAATGTTCGACAAGCGTATACTTTTGCCGTGTAAGCTTTTTAATAAAAATATATTACTGCGAAAGATCTTTCATATCTTTATATAGTGAATACTTTTAATGTGAAAGCATTTTATACAGTAAACTAGTTCACAGCTTTAATATGAAAGCTTTTTTATACCAAAAATTATTGTTTTGAAATAGAGTTTCTCTTTCATAAATCAAGAAGGTGAAAATTTTTGTTTCGAAAGCTCCTTCACAACTGTGAGTAGTGTGAGCTTCTTGATATTTTAGATCGATGCGTAGTTGTGGAAGCTCTTTCATGCCACAAAACTATTTTTTTCTTCTGAAATGAAAGCTGTTTTAAATAATAGTAATCATTCTATTACTCTAAAAATGTTTCTATATTTCACATCGGTACTTACTTTCTTCTACTTCTTTTATTTATTAGTAGATAACTTTGATATGAGAGCTCCTTCATATCTTGATTGAGTAAACATTATTACGCTGAAAGCTTTTTCATGTGAAAGCTCTTTCATGCCACAAACTAATTTTTCCTTCTAATATGAAAGCTCTTTTACACATTTCTAATATTTGATATGAAAGCTCTTTCATACCTTATTTGAATTCATAGCTAATAAAAGCTTTTTCGTACTTTAGATCGGTGCGTACTTTTCTTATGAAAGCTCTTTCATATCTCAAAATTAATGTTTCTTTTCTTATTGAAATATTTCTTATCTATACCTTTGAAATGAAAGTTCGTTTCATGCATACCTTTGATATGAAAGCTCTTTCATACATTATTGGAATTCATACCATTTTATATAAGCTTTTTCACGCTTTAGATCGGTGCGTACTTTTCTTGTGAAAGTTCTGATATGAAAGCTCTTTCATACATTAAACTAGCATATATCTTTGTTATTTCATTTAGCTAAACCTCCGTTTGCATTTCGTAAAATGTAAATTTATCAAATTATGTTGCGCTTTAGCTTTAAAATTTTGTTCTTTGTTAAAAATATATGATTTCTTAATTCAACTGTATTTTTTCTCTTTTTAGTTCCATTGTGCTGTTCCTTTATTTAATTTCGTAAATATACTTACTATTTATGCTCTTTAACAAACTCTACAATTAGTTCAACTTCAATGCGTACTTAAAAGAAGTGAGTCAATTACTATATTACAATTAAAACTGAATGACTGTTATGAAGTCAAGCAAATAATTGATAACTAAATACAACAAAAACTTCCCACTGCGCTTTTACAAAACTAACTAACTACTACCAACTAGTTGAAAATAAACTTTTCTTTCCTAATTTTCCAATTTATTTCTATGCTTTATCTTGTATTAAGAAAGCTTTACTAATAAGCGTATATATTTATTTGAAATATATATTGTATATATATATTTATATTGTATATAATTATGAAAAATTCTAATTTCACCTAACGTAACTAACTACTAAGAAAATTCAAAAACTCAAGCAAAGATTTATTGATTTCCATTCATTTTGCTTATATTTTTAATATTTTTTTGTACATACTTTTGCCTAATTTAAGCTTAACAAAACGCCTGTTTTAATTGTACTTACAAATTTTGATGATCTATGTTTAGAGCTTTAAAAGCTTTGAGGCACCAAACACATAATTTTTTTTAGAATTGAAAAGAAAGCGTTATTCATATCTTCCAGAATTTGTTAAAATATTTAGGGAACACACTCTTAGAGCTTTCGAGAGCTTCCATTCAATAAACACAAAAATTTCTTTACAGTTAATAATATGCAAAGTAAACAAACACATTAAACAAATGAGCCCCTTAAAGGGTACTTATATGCTTCTCAACACAGAAAAATGCTTCTAAGCACAGAGAAAAGATTCCAAGAAATCAAGAATGTAATTAAAAAAAAATTAAAAAAGAAAAACTTAGTGCCTAAAACTAAGCCTCATTAAACTTTTTAAAATAAATTGTAAGGTATGAGCTTTTTAAAATACTTGAATAACTTATATGACCACTAAATTAATTGGTTATCCAGTTAACACTTTTAAAGCTCACTTAAATTTCTTAAATATTTGCTTCAAAAAAGTTTTTGCTAAAATCGCTTAAACAAAAAAAAAAAACATTTTTAAAAGCTTTTCATAAATATTTAAGACTTATTTTATAAAAAGCTTATAAAAAAAGCCCTGTAAAATACCTACAATAAAACAGAAGTACTTAAAGAAATAAATAGCAGAATCCAGAAAACTGACTTAATTTTCACAAAGGTTTGTGCTTTTGTGAAGCTTTTTCGAACGATTCTTATAAAATATAAAAGCTTTTTTAACATTTTTTCTAAAACAAAAAAAAAAGTTTAAAAGCTTTTTATAAATTTTTAAAACTTATTCTACAGAAAGCTTTTATTAAAATAGTTCAATAGAAATAGCTACACTAAAACAAAAGTATGTAGGATTTATATATGGCAGAAACTGGGAAACTGAAATAATTTTTACAAAGGTTTGTACTTTTGTAAAACTTTTTTAAAAGTTTCTTCTAAGAATAAAAAGTCTGCTTCTACAATTTCTTCATTAATAAATAAAACAATAAAGTAAAACATATTAAAAGCTTTTCAAACATTTTTTATACCAAGCTTTTATTAAAAAAGCTCAGAAGAAATAGCTACAATAAAACAAAAGTATGCAGGCATATTTTTAAATCGCAAAATCGGAAAAAACTGGCTGACGTCAATAGCAAAAAACACCAGAATTACCACACAAAGCTTTTAATAGATATACAAGGTTACAGCTTTTAATACCGAAAACGGAGCTTTTTATGAAAACTTTAAATCTTAAATTCTTGTGCTTCTAATATGAACTTAAAAAATACAATTATGTGATTCCAAATATAAATATTTCAAAGACATTCAGGCATCTAAATAGCTTTAGTTAAGCTTAAAACTACGTTTAATCTGTATAATTTGGCTATATAGCTTCTTATATATTTTCAGTAACTATTTTTTTTTTTTTTTTTGATTTAAATAATTTCTTTTAATCAAAATATATTTGTTAAAATTTCTTAAACAACACAATTTTCAATTCAGTGTCCTTAGAGTGTCTAATCAAACGCTTTATTTGTTCCCTCACTTAAACCAAAATTGAAAATTGCAATGGATTGATTTTATTTGCAAACCACAAGTAATATGTGCTTTCTGCCAATGATATTCTTCTATTTGTCGCATAACAAACACACCTAAAAATTTTTTGAGAACCTTTTCATTTTTCATTTTCGATGTTTAATGTGTGTTGTAAGAATATTTGTATTGTGTTATGTGTAAAATATTTTTGTAAAATATAATTTTTATTTTTGATTTTTTACTTTAGTTAATTTTTATACATATATACATATAAATTTCTATACGTATATATATTTTTTTTAGAAACTAGTAATTGGCCACATATGATTAGAAAAAATAGTTATTAAGAGTATTTGATACAGATGTGAAACGAAAAGGTTGCGTGCGAAAACTTGCTTTAAATAAAATTAAAATAATATACATCTAATTTTTTATGAGTATATATAAAGCGTAATACTACTGACAGACGTATAATCTCAGTGAAATCAAATAAACTTTTTAATAATCTATATTTATTAAACTACTTTCATTACCCTATGTATAATCATAAGCATCACAGTGGATATATACAATGAGTCTATTACATATTTACGTATTTTTACTATTTGATACACCGAGGAACCATAGTTTTGTCCTTTAATCCTAATCAAATTTAAGAATAGCTTCAAAGAGAGGATGTAGAAAAATTCTCTGAGCGCCTTACAATTGGGAATGACAGAAACAATTCTAATACATATGGCTCAAACAGCTCACGACATGACCGATCTTAGACCAAGTATCCTCTGGGTAACTATATTATCCTACTTATAGTGATTTCTCTTGAACCCCTAAATATCGAAAAATATGACTATCACCAACAAACGATGAGGAATGATCAGCTCACTAAAAGTTAATTTCAATTCCATACTGTTTCCCGATGATGATCATTATGGCCAGCTTAATTTTTGAAGAAATATGGACCAGCTATTCCTTTGCACACAGAGCACACCAAGCAATGACTTTTTGAGCATGTAATAGCTTCTCAGAGGAGGATGGAGTCATGTGTAGAAGTTCACGCAAGTGAGGAAAGTTCTCTGATCGCCATTCACTTGGGAGTGGCCAGAAACGATTTTTTTACATATGACTCAAGCAGCTAACGACTTCCGGTCTTCGACCAAATATCCTCTGGGTAGCCTAAGAACATCCGTTTGAAGGCGAGCTAAAGTGAGAAGGCCAAATATTCCCTACTTAGAGTTGTGCGCTGGGTTCGGGACCCACCACGTAAAAAAACACCCCCAATGAAAGGAAACAACAAGCCTCGGATAAAGTCCTCTCTAGACGAACAAAAGCCAAACTCTATAAGTCCGGTCATAATTCCCGTTCTGCTATATGGTGCAGAGATTTGGACGATGACAACAACCGATGAGTCGACGTTACAAGTTTTCGAGAGAAAGGTTCTGCGAAAGATTTATGGTCCTTTGCGCATTGGCCACGGCGAATATCGCATTCGATGGAACGATGAGCTGTACGAGATATACGACGACATTGACATGGTTCAGCGAATTAAAAGACAGTGGCTACGCTGGCTAGGTCATGTTGTCCGGATGGATGAAAACACTCCAGCTCTGAAAGTATTCGACGCAGTACCCGCCGCGGGAAGCAGAGGAAGAGGAAGACTTCCACTCCATTGGAAAGACCAAGTGGAGAAGGACCTGGCTTCGGTTGGAATATCCAATTGGCGCCACGTAGCGAAGAGAAGAAACGACTGGCGCGCTGTTGTTGACTCGGCTATAATAGCGTAAGTGGTGTCTACGCCAGTAAAGAAGAAGAAGAATGGCTTCTCAACAATGGCTTTTGAATTATTAAGCAACAATTTTGTTTTTAATTGCTCATGAAACGAAAAGTGATGAATAAAATTTTCTAACGGCTTCAGTTCTTGCAGGAGTTGTATTTTATAAGCCCGCAAACAAATTTCCATTTGCAAACTCTTCCATAAAGTGGATAAGCATAGCTCCAACCATGGCGCGTGATAAAGGATGAACACATTCGGGTTTTCTTCAATGTACACATTACGGGGCATTGTCCTCTAGAGTAAATGCGTTGTGAAGCCGATCCATCGTTGATCGAATTACCGCCCCTACCAAGCGATTATATTGAGCTAATACAGCACGCAGCGCGCGATTCGTTACGAGAAAACCCAACTTCGAAAAAAGTATTGCTTTAATATTATGTAATTTATTTAGTTTACAAAGTGCGTTCCAAAGTAAACAGGACTTTTTGAAACTAGCGCCTCCTTTTAGCGCCATCTATATGTCGACTGGAACATTAGAATCTGCTATCTTTACCGATTGTGCAGTGAGAATTTCATGCCATTTCATTGTTTGGAAGAGAAGTTATTACGTTTCAAGTGTCAGTATGTTTGTGTTAACGGTGCGAAAATGAGCTTCGAACAAAGAGCCAACATTAAATTTTGTTTTCAAATTGGTAAAACTTTTACCGAAACGTTTCAACTGATAGCCTACCACGTAGCAGAGTGCATGAGTGGTTTCAACGTTTTCAAAGTGGTCGTGAGGACATACATAAATGGCTATCAACATGTGGGCCAATAAAAATCCGTGATCACGGAAATTACATCGAAACTGTGCTTGAATTCATCAAAAATCAGCCAATGTAATTGAACATCTCCAAAACATCGATTTATCGCATTTTGACCCAACATTTGAAATTACTAAAGGTGTGCACAGTTTGTTCCGCAAAAATTGACTAACGACCACAAATTGCTTAGAATCCAACGAAGGACGATTATTTGAACAAAATTCACAGTTTAACCACTATCCACTCCCCGTATTCACCTGATATGACACCGTGCCATTTCTTCCCTTTCGGAAAAATGCATTTGCCTATGAAAAGAAAGCGTTATGCATGCTAAAACACTCGTATGACATGCTTTTGGACCATGCAAAAAGCTGTATTGAAGCAAAAGGAGACTTTCTTGAATAAAATAAATTGATTTTGCCGAAAAAAACATTTATTCTGATTTTTTTTTATTTAAGTCCTTTTTACTTTGGACCTTACCTTGTATTACGGAAATGGAAAAGAGACCCTTGAGCTGTTGTGTTTTCTGCATAAAAATCTTCATTGGGAATACTCAAATTTTGCACGAGTTTAACATTTTATTCCCTCTACTGATAATATTCAAGTAAACTTTTAATTATTCTCAGAAACCAAAGGTTTATTAGCATAGAACTGGCAATAAATAACAGTAAGATTGTCGATACGAAGATCTGGACAGGAGTTGGGCAAGGTCAAAACGCGATGGAAAAATCTACCACGATGTAAAACTGCAAAAGTCATATGAAGATCGAAAATACACAAAGTTCCTCCTGGCACTCGATGATAACTTTCGCCCTATCCTTATACCAAACTCAGCTAGCATTTTCCACGCGGTAGTATTACACATGGAGAATGTCTGTGAAGTTTTATACAATAATGACGGGAGGATATACAGATAGATGGGCGGTATTTCTGTCCTTGTTGTCGCCAAAGATTAATTCCAATATAGTCAATAAATGTAGAAAGTTTTTAGTCTCACTATCCGGTCAAGTTCATTTATCCATAATTAGGATTTCTGAATCATTTTCGGCGAACCGAAAAAGCGAACAAATTAGCCAAATCAATCTGTTACAAAAATTTAAGAGGGGGCTTAAAATATGATTTAAACAAGTAGCTCAGAACAGATGGAAATATATGACCAAGTGCTTGGTAGCGAATCAGGTATGGCAAAAATATGGAAAAACAAGAACTAAGGTCTTATTGAAAAGGTCCAGGAAGAGTAAATATAAACTAGGAAACGATTAAACACTTCCTCTCTGAATCTCCAAATCTTTCACAAACCCGACTTAGAACTCTAGGAATCCATTAGGTAGCAAACTTTAAATGTTTATCTACAAAAAGCATAGCCGAGATAAGAAGAATCTTACAAAATTCAACTGTATTGAGTTCGTTTTATAAGGCTCACTTTTTATGTAAAAGGAATATCAAAGACTCCAGACTTTGGATCCACGAAGTCTTTAATTATTTTAAAAGCTTCTACAGCTCAGTGCACTATTTTTCAGTATTGGCAAGACGAAAGCGGGCTTAATCCAACAGCTTGATGCTTCCACCAGTATATTTAAGAAACGATTATATCTGTTTGCTTCAGAAAATAGGTTCAAAATGTTTTTACCGCCAAGAACAGCAAATTTAAATAAACATTTCAAGAATAAGATCTAGAAAGCAATCTTAATAAAGTAAAAGTAACATTTTCGTTTCACAACTTTATTCTTATGTAAGAAACTAACTTAAATAAATTCGCTCTAATATAAGTATATGTATACATATGTAAATATATTTATAAAGTTTTTATGTTATAAAAATTAAAAAAGTATATACATACATACTATATAAATTTCCTTTTACACTTTTTTCTCTTCTATTCGCTTTTTTCTTATATAATCTCTCTGTCTCTTTCTCTCTCTCTCTTTCGTTCGCCGCCTTTACTTATTTATGCTCCTTGAAACCAATAAAACCGCAACAAAAAATTTTCTCTCAACAACACAAACATGTTTGCTCTTTTCTCTCTCTCTCTCATCTCTTTTTTGAAACAACCAAATTTATCTCGCTAACTCTCGCTACAATAACAACAACAACAACGAACAATCCAATTCAAAACAACTATCTGCTATAACAACTGTCAATCAAATCCGACAACAACAACAACACCAAACAACAAACACAACAACTGCCTCTACTACTACTATCAAACCAAAAACGATACAACAACAAATCGTTCATCACTTAAACAGGGCAATGCGGCGAACTCATCGGAGACTTCAATGGCCACACAACCAGGCGGCTCGGTCACATCGCGTGCCGCATCGGAGACACGCTCTGGACCGCCGGGATCGAGCAGCGGCGCTGGCGCAACAGGTAATAGCAGTGGAACTGCTGGTAGTACACACACCGGTGCAAAATTCCGTCATGGCCTATTGCAGCTTATGATACACACAATAGATCCGCTACATGATGGTGAGTTCATAACGTTTCCATTAGTGTTTTGCACTTCCTAACATCCTCCCGTCCAACCACAACCACCACCACCACCAACAAATACATGCGCAACCGCACACATACACGCACACAAAACTGTGAACAACCGCAAATCCATACCGCTAATACATATCCCAAGGAATCTAACTAAAATACCCAAACCCAAACACCACAACAAACCAAAGAAATACCCCCGCTTTCCCCACCCCGATAACATATAACAATAGCCTTTAATAATGAATAAGTTTGAAGCATATAATTAAATAAAATTTAAAAAAAAAAATATCGTAACATAAAAATTCAAAAAAATTATTGAAAATCTAGAAGCTTCAAAGGGCTTAATTTGAGTATAGTGAAAAAAAGAGCAAGAAAATTTGCAAAATTCCGTTTTACGTTCTCTTGCTGTATTTAATATAAACTAAATTTTTCCAAAAACTAAATAAAAAAATCCAAAAAAAAAATTTCATCCAAATTACCGTTAACGCTTAGTTGCAATTATCACATATAGTAAAGAAATAAAAACTAAAGAAATAATTGTTGTTTTTGAGTTAAAAAATCTTGATCCTTAAATTGCGTTTATTGTTGTTAGTGTTGCTTCAGTTTCAAAATTTTACTTGGCTGTTATTCATGATGCCTGATTGCTCATAAATATTATGCAGAATTTCAAATTTTTTCTAAAAATATTTTTTTCTTAATTAGAAGCTTACTTAAAACTCATAATTTGCCAAGTTTTTTTTTTTTTTTGTTGTACGAAATTGAATTTTTAAGAAAATATTCAAACATTGAAACTTATGTTCAATAGCGAAATACAAATTGGTCTTGCTTCGGCGAGTATGCATAGTATTTTCAGTTGCTAAGATATATACAGGGTGATAGTAAGAGAACGGTTTTAGTTTATTTCAAAAAGCACCGAGCTAAATACAATGTATTAATGAAAAACCTTAACTCGAAACAAAAATTTCAAATTTAGATTATTTCGATATGTTTCGCTAAATTATGATTATAAAATATCCATATTATAATCGGTATTATTGACAGTCTATCGATAAATATAATTTCCAATAAAAATTTTAAAAACTCTGCTTTTTAGCCAATATTCAATATACTAAGGACTGCGTCGAATAAAATTGTCCGTGACATTTTTTTCCATATTGTACAATTAAAAATTTTAAATAAACAAATTTTTATCTTAATAGCGCTGAAATAAATGCCAAATGCCTTCGACTCTTCAGTGAAAAAACTCACTGCGCCTCTTCTTCAGCGACTTCTCCTCATCGACATACTCCTCGCTGATATGTGTGCAGAGTAAAAGCCGGCACGAGTGGCCAGTGCTTTTTGAAATTTTCGTGATTACGGTTGAAGAACAGAGAATATCAACGTAACCTATTATAACCCCTTCATATACCCAGCTTCTCCAAGCTTTAAGCACACTGCATAGCAATACATCTGTCGGTAATGCCTACAGATGCTATTTTTGATGTAGTTCGCAGACATCGCAGACATCGCAGATGCCAAAGTGAGCCGCTCTTCACGTCAAAGTTCCTTAGCAAGTGTTACTATTTTTGATCGGTCTTCATCAGCTGAATACAACAGAACATTATTGGCTTGACTACGGTTTCGCAGAGCTAAAACACCACATTTGATGAGAGTCCGAACCTTTTTCCTATAGATCTTATATAGCAATATAAAGTAACCGATCCCTTTCTTACTCTCTTCTCGATATCTGGCCTCCAAGAAAGCTTTGCATCTAGGATAAGCCCTTGGTATTTCATTTTACCAATAGATTGAAGACGTTAGTCTACAAAAGAGATCTTATGCATAATTGTATATAAAACCGCTTTAGTTTTAAGGTAAGGAGATAGAAGTTTTACTTGGTTCTAGAGATAGTTAGACCAGTTAATGAACAGTTAAAAATTTGCCGCGATTGTCGCAAAAACGACGCGTAAACATCGAAAGAAATGCATTAGATAAAATAGTTTTTAGGATAATGATCGCATTTCACAGAAAAAATCCAATCCCTTTTCTCCTTCCTCAGCTAAAAACAAGACTTTTTTTAAAACGCAATTTTTGACAAATTTTTTGGCTCTTTGAGACTTCAAATAAACTCACCAAAAAACATCAAACTTAAATCAAAACTCAGCTGTCCCTAACATACATACTCGCAAATAATTATTTGACTTGTAAATATGTTTCTATAGCAACTAAGCAATAAATATAAATATTCATAATTATTTTGGTAGGCGACATTGTAAATTTTAAACAACCGTTCTCTCGCTGTAGTTTCATTGTTTTGTTCCAACCCATTTGAAATTGTCAATTCTACTTTGTTTACTATGCTTCTGATACAACTCAATTACTAAAAATATTTTCCAAATTTTCAACTACAAAAATTCTAAAACTAAATTCAAAATTTTTAATTTTTAAAATTCTGTAAAAATTTTTTAAAAATAAAACAAATATCCTTTGTAAAAATATTTGAAAACGACATCAAAGTAAAAAACAAACACCCACACATCACCCTGTATATAAAACCAGTGAGATTGTTCTTTGTAAAAAGAAAATTTTACGTTCCGTTACATGAGTTTCTGTAAAAAAATTTGCAATTATGTGAGTTTATTTACAAATATACATATCAATATAAATATAATCATGATTTTTTGCATTTAGTTTGGTTTTTGTTTGTGTAATTACCAACAAAAAAATACAAATAATTAAAATTTTAACAAAAAAACAAATTATTAAAAATTTAAATTGCTCGGCAAAAAACCAAAAATTACAAAAACAAACAAATACTTACTCAATATGTGTAAAAACCGCTATTTTGTGTTGTTCAATGTCAGTTTGGAGTTGAATTTATTCAAATAATAAATTAGTTAATTAATAAAAATTGTTGAAGCGAGTTTTTTCCAAAATTTCTTATACAACTTTTTGCTGCTTGCAATTTTTTGCTGCAACCAGTTCGTTTTTTCTCATATATATAAATATATTTTTTATAAATAACTTGCGTTCGTAAGTGAAATATTGATTTGATTAAAGAAATGTTTATTATCCACAAATAAATTGGTTGGTTGTGTTATTGCATAGTGTTGCTTTTCGGAATTGGTATTGAGCTGCGAGTTATTAATATTATGTGTAATATATTCAAAGTAAATTAGTTTAGTGTGCAGTTTACTTAATACAAATATGTATTTCTATTTATTTATGCTTTTAGTGTAAGCGATAAAAAGTGTTTGTGAAAGCTTAAAGTCAAGTAAATTAAATGAAAGCTATATACATAGGTAAACTCTTAAAAAGGCTTTCATATTATATCATATTACTTCGTTTACGCTGTTTGTACCAAAACCTTTTTTGTGGAATTTTTACAGTAAAAGTTGAATAAAAGTTTTGAAGAAAAACAGGAATGTACTTAAAAAGCCGCAGAAAAGCTCTTTAAAAGTTGGTGACAATTTATATGAAATATTCCTACATGCCCTTAATGCCAAGCTTTCGTTTGTGAAATTTTTGGCAGGAGAAACTAGTTAAAAGCTCTGAAGACTATATGGAAAATATGTGAAAGCTATAGATATGCCAAATCTTTGTTTTTTGGTAGGGGAACTAGTCAGAAGCTTTGAAAACTCTATAGAAAATATATGAAAGCTATGGACAAAATTTAAAAAATGTAAGAAATGAAAGTGGTTGTTAATATTTGACAGCAAAAGCTTAATAAATGCTTTGAAAGCTCACTATAACATATCAAAAATATCTCAAAAAGCTATCCCGATTATATAACGGGTGATTTTTTTGAGGTTAGGATTTTCATGCAGTAGTATTTGACAGATCACGTGGGATGTCAGACATGGTGTCAAAGAGAAAGATGCTCAGTATGCTTTGACATTTCATCATGAATAGACTTACTAACGAGCAACGCTTGCAAATCATTGAATTTTATTACCAAAATCAGTGTTCGGTTCGAAATGTGTTTCGCGTCCGTGTCCGATGAGCGATGAGGCTCATTTCTGGTTGAATGGCTACGTAAATAAGCAAAATTGCCGCATTTGGGGTGAAGAGCAACCAGAAGCCGTTCAAGAACTGCCCATGCATCCCGAAAAATGCACTGTTTGGTGTGGTTTGTACGCTGGTGGAATCATTGGACCGTATTTTTTCAAAGATGCTGTTGGACGCAACGTTACGGTGAATGGCGATCGCTATCGTTCGATGCTAACAAACTTTTTGTTGCCAAAAATGGAAGAACTGAACTTGGTTGACATGTGGTTTCAACAAGATGGCGCTACATGCCACACAGCTCGCGATTCTATGGCCATTTTGAGGGAAAACTTCGGACAACAATTCATCTCAAGAAATGGACCCGTAAGTTGGCCACCAAGATCATGCGATTTAACGCCTTTAGACTATTTTTTGTGGGGCTACGTCAAGTCTAAAGTCTACAGAAATAAGCCAGCAACTATTCCAGCTTTGGAAGACAACATTTCCGAAGAAATTCGGGCTATTCCGGCCGAAATGCTCGAAAAAGTTGCCCAAAATTGGACTTTCCGAATGGACCACCTAAGACGCAGCCGCGGTCAACATTTAAATGAAATTATCTTCAAAAAGTAAATGTCATGAACCAATCTAACGTTTCAAATAAAGAACCGATGAGATTTTGCAAATTTTATGCGTTTTTTTTTTTAAAAAAGTTATCAAGCTCTTAAAAAATCACCCGTTATAATATATGTATACACATATGATTCAAATTAAAATACTAAAACGCCTTTGCGAGGTTTTTACTGTGAAAGCTGAAAATACTTCGAAAGCTCTAATGCCAATATCTAAAAGCGTTTTGAAAGCTTCGAATTATCTTGCATAACTACTTAAATTTTCTCTGATTTCATGTGATTCACCACTTCAAAGCTTTATAATCCTTACATTCAATTTTAATTTATTTCCTCCCTTTTAGATTTCCAATTAAAAAAATCTTTCATATTTCTATAACTCTAAATGAGCGCTTTTGTGGCGATTTTTTTTTTTTTTTTTTTTTTGCATTTTCTAAGTACTTTGGCTATCTGCTGAGTTTGTATATTTAATATTTCTGTCGTATTAGACAGCAATTACAAATCTCAGGCAGAATATATTACAGGCAACGAAAGTGACGATTTTAAAAGATTAAGTTTTTCAGTCCATTGAATTGAAAGCATACCTTGCGTTTGTTATAAAAAATTGTTTAGTACAAAGCTAAAGCACATTCGGTGAAAGCTTCAATAAGTTCTATTAAAAAATGTTTAAAAGAAAGTAAGCCCAGCATTTGGCATGAAAAATGTATTTACTACAAGGCTTTCATCTTTTAATTCATTAAGTGAAAGCTTCAATTGTTTGGTTTAAATATCAAGCTTCACTATCATCTTTCAGTCTCTTAAACTGATAATAAACTCTGAATCCAGTATAAAAATGTATTTTAGACAAAGCTTTCGACCTTAAGCTCAGCCAGTGAAAGTTTAAATTAGCTCTATTTAAAAATATTTACAAGAAGGAAAGTCTAGCTTTTGATAAAAAAAAACTATTTTGTACAAGCTTTTGCCCTAAGGGTCATCCAGTGAAAGCTTCAATTCTTGTAACTAAATATCAAGTTTATATTATTCTCAGTTCATTAAACTTAAGTATGAAAATGTACTTGTATCAAAGATTTCACCCTATCGCTTATTCAGTAAAAGCTTCAATTAGGTCTATTAAATAATGTTTAGCTAAAGTAAGCCCGTAATTCAGTATGACACTTTATTTAGTAAAAAGCTTTTATCAAAAATTTCATCAAGTGAAAGCTGCAATTGTATAATTTAGAAAAGTTATGGTAACCTACGACATACAGGTTTTTTAAACATACGAAAGAAACTTTGTGCTTGTAGAAATATTTCATAAAAAGCTTTCATAAAAAGCTTTCAGCAGAAAAATAAAAATTTAACACAATTCGAACGCTTACTGATAGCATTCAACTAGCTACAATGCAAAAACTATTAAATGAAATTAATTAAAATTTTTTGTATTCGAAAACTTTCACAAATGCTTTCGCAAAAATAACTTTTACAATAAACATATTATATATTTTATAAATAATTTTGATTTCACTATATACCATGAAAGCTTTTCGTACCTATTTCATAAAGTTTTTAGTTCCAATTTACTATTTTTAAACAACATAACTTATGCTACGAATATGCTTAAGAAGCTTTTACGCCTAATTCTAAACAATTCTACTCTTGAGCTGTACACTTCTTTATTTAGTGAGCATTTCTTTTTGAGAAGACAACTTTTCCACTCGCTTGGCATATCTGCATTTGAGCGAGCGTTAAAGTTTTATAATATTTTGTCGCACATATTCTCTTTTTACAACAGAGCGGGTCACTAAAAAGCTCCTCATTTTATAGTTTATAGTACCAAAGCTGACACAAGTGCTTCGCTATGTCATAAATACGCTAGAGCGGAAGTTCAACTGGAATAAAAAATAAACATAAACTTGATAAGTGTTGACGTTGCGTTAAAGTTTCAAAACAAGCACTCAAAGTTAGTTGTCAAGTGGTGGAATACAAAGTATGCTGCGAAATAATCGTGAACAAGAAAAATAATTTCTAAGTAAATTCTAAGTGATGATAAAAAATATATGTATTTGTAATGAGGACTTTCTTAAAAAAAATACATATATTGAAAAAGAAGATCAACTTTTCATTTAAAGAGTTTATAGTTTATTCACATAGTCGCCTCAACTTGTATTCTTTGTACCGTTTGGTCATATGGTATAAATTCTTGATGAACCACACCACGGCAATCATAGAGAGATATGAAGTGATGGATTTTCATCGAGATGACGTATTTTCGACTGACTACGTCAAAAACTTATTCAAAACTTATTCATCTCTTTTTCAACCTCTACTCTAGATCGTTTTTCCGAAAGATTCAGGTGTTTTTGTACGACTATGGCATTGATTATGCAAAATGTTTGTTGGAAGTTTTCAATGATTTTAACACACAAAAAAATTTCAAGGAAATTCATTTTTCAATATTTTTGTTTTGGTTGAAATCTTCATACAAACTTCTAATGGATTTTTCCGAATTACGAACAGGTGGTGTGTGTTTATCCTCCTGTCATGGCTCTTTTCCATGCTTTCGTCCGGCCATATTAAACAAAGGAGATTAAGCATGATCCTTATCAGTTCTTCGCCGCCTTCCTTTCGTTTGTCGCAACATCTTTTCTAAGAATTTTCGAGCATTACCCCTGTCGGCCAGCTTATCAAGCTCTTTGTACTCACGTATTTCGCTCTTTCTCTTTTTTGTGAGCAACTGCGTCTCGCTTCCCTCTTTAACTCTCTCTATTCTATCCCGTCACGTGTTGTGGTGATTTTAACTTTGCGAGGTAAGCAGTCTGTTCGAAATTTCTTATTTCGTAATATAATTTTTGTCCCTTAGACGATTTTAACGAAAGAGGGTGTGTATAAAGTTAATTAATATTATTAATTATGAAATTTAGAAGAAATATATATCATTAGTGCTTTCTATGTATTTCCTCTATTAGAGAAAAAAAAATATTTTAGAAACTTATAACCATGCGTAATATAATATGTAACTAAAGTTTCTTTCGAAAATGCAATTGGAACTTACTTGGTTCTCCTGGCAAACTTGGTTCATTTCAGCAAACTCTTGGCAAGCCAAGAGATGCACAAATAAACCTAACATGTACCTATATAACGTGACAAATCTATGCGACTATCCCAATCAAGACAAGCAGTAATTTATGATAATTAACTCACTAATTCTACCAAAAAACAAAAAGTAAATAAATCAGTAAACAAGTTTTGTCCCCCGCCTTCTAATTGGTGTAAGTAGCTTTTCCAGATGAAAAGTCAAAGGTTGCATAAACAAGCTTAAAGGTCAGCCATTCAGTATGAGATCGAATATTTTTGCATAGCTTAAAGAGGTAAAGTGAGTTGATGTCCGCTGGTAGCGGCAAAGTAAATAACAACAAAAGAGAATTTTAAGTAAATAACAACAAAATAAAAAAAAAGCAAATGAAAACGGAATGTTGAGTGTATTTGCGAATTCTAAAAGAAAACTGTATTGCAAATTTTTGAAAGCGCAAACCAATGAAGCAGCATTTTTGTTAAACAAACAATAAAATAAAAGGATTGCAGAGAATAAAAATACATTCGCCGAAGTAATACTATACACTCGATAATATATTTTTAGCATAGTTAGCACCAAAATATGTTTGTGAAATGCTCTCAGCAAAAATTGATTGAAAGCTGGACAGAAAATACAGGAAAGCTCTTAAAAGTTTTTAATATGATATGTGAAAAATTGCTTTATACTTTCAATGTAAGCCCCAAAATTTGTTTTATGGAATTTCCACAGCGAAAGCTGAATGAAAGCTTCGAAAGGAAACCTATTAAAAATTATTTAAAATTAAGTGTGAAATTAATTCGCATATATTCAATGCCTGCCCAATAGAATGGATATCAAAATTTAACAGCGAATTGGCATGATAATTCAACAAAAACTCTTTATAAAATATAGGAAAGCTTTTTAAAAGCTTTTCAGGTAATGTTAAAATACATTAAATGACGGCTTTACTGCGGGGATATGAAAATTTGACAGCAAAAAATGAAAACTCTCTAAAACACATAAGAAAGCTCTTTAAAAGCTTTTCGGATTATATATGAAATACAATAAAAGAGGATTCCAAGGGAGGATATGAAATTTTGACAGCGAATCTGAATGAAAGTCTTAAAAATATATGAAAGCTTTTTAAAAGCTTTTCGGATTATATATAACGGGTATTCAGTGACGGCTTCAAGGCGGGGATGTGAAAACTTGACAGCGTATCTGAGTGAAAAGTATTAAAAACTCTCGAAAAAATATAGGAAAGCTCTTAAAAAGCTTTTAAAGTTATTTATAAAATAAACTTTGATCTTTCAGAGAGAAACAATAAAACTTACTAGAGAAATGACAGAAAAAAACTACTTATTTTTTCCGTATATCAAGTTAATCAAAGCTTAAGAAAGCTTAAGAAAACTTTGATATAATTTTCGATTTATAATATAACTATATAAATTGAGATGAAAAATTACAAAAAAAAAAGTGCAGAACTCAAAAAAATTATGTCCAAAATCTTTCTCCAAAAGTTATAGGGTTACATTTTCTGCACGCTAAACTGCTTTCAAAGACTTTTGGTTCAAAAATTTTCCCCTCAAGGAATTGGGACCATATAAACTATAGGTCAGAAGGGTTATATAAGTACAAAAAATGGAAAGAAGCAAATCCGAACACCCCATGTGTAGCTGAATAAAGTCTCCAAAGCTTTTATTTTGAGTATTTGATACATTTAGTATTCCGCTATAATTAATAGTCATGTGTAAGTCGAATTTTAAAAATTTCTACACAGCTTTCCAAAAAGTTCTAAGCACCAAAAGTTCCTAAATACCAAAATCAAAGTTTTAAGTTCACCTTAAATTTAAAAAAAGTCTCCAAAAATTTTTTCTCGAAAGGAGTTAAATAATTTTTTTCTGAAGTTTTAAACTTTGTCTTTCAAGATTATATAAGTAAAAGAATTAGCAAAACTCAAATTTTGGGCACTCTAATTGATATTATATTATGATGATATTTATAAAGTCCTCCAAACTTTGATTACGAGTTCATTTTACGCTTAGTATAGTATCTAAATATAAGCCATGTGACATACAACTATTCTCCAAAAAGGTTAAGTATAA
>CM050324.1:2274320-2294873 GCA_027475135.1 Bactrocera correcta
CATTTATTAACAAATATGTATTTCTTTTTATTTATGCTTTTAGTGTAAGCGATAAAAAGTGTTTGTGAAAGCTTAAAATCAAGTAAATTAAATGAAAGCTATATACATAGGTAAACACTTAAAAAGGCTTTCATATTATATCATATTACTTCGTTTACGCTGTTTGTACCAAAACCATTTTTGTGGAATTTTTACAGTAAAAGTTGAATAAAAGTTTTGGAGAACAACAGGAATGCACTTAAAAAGCTTTTGACAGTTTATATGAAGTGGTTCCACATGTTTTTGATTTTATAGATAGTAAACGCTAAAACTTGTTTACATAATTTTCAAAACGAAAGCTTTAAGGGGTTTTAAAAACCGCAGAAAAGCTCTTTAAAAGTTGGTGACAATTTATGTGAAATATTCCTACATGCCATCAATGCCAGGGTTTCGTTTGTGAAATTTTTGGCAGGGGAAACTAGTTAAGAGCTTTGAAGACTCTATGGAAAATATATGAAAGCTATAGATATGCCAAATCTTTGTTTGTGAAATTTTGGTGGAAGATACTAGTTAAAAGCTTTGAAAACTCTATAGAAAATATATGAAAGCTATGGACAAAATTTAGAAAAGTGTAAGAAATGAAAGTGGTTGTTAATATTTGACAGCAAAAGCCTAATAAATGCTTCAAAAGCTCACTAGAACATATCAAAAATATCTCAAAAAGCTATCCCGATTATATATAATATATACTGATATGATTCCTTTTAAAATACTAAAAGCTTCGAATTATCTTGCATAACTACTTAAAGTTTCTCTGATTCACTTCAAAGCTTTATAATCCTTACATTAAATTTTAATTTATTTTCTGCCCTTTAGATTTCCAATTAAAAAAATCTTTCCTATTTCTATAACTCGAAATGAGCGCTTTTGTGGCGATTTTTTTTTCTTTTTTTTTCATTTTCTAATTACTTTGACTATCTGCTGAGTTTGTATATCTAATATTTCTGTCTTGTCAGACAGCAATTCCAAATCTCAGGCAGAATATATTACAGTCAACGAAAGTGACGATTTTAAAAGTCAAGTTTTTCAGACCAATAAATTGAAAGCAAACCTTGCATTTGTTATAAAAAATTGTTTAGTACAAAGCTAAAGCACATTCCGTGATAGCTTCAATAAGTTTTATTAAAAAATGTTCAAAAGAAAGTAAGCCCAGCATTTGGCATGAAAAATGTATTTACTACAAGGCTTTCATATTTTTATTCATTAAGTGAAAGCTTCAATTGTTTGGTTTAAATATCAAGCTTCACTCTGATCTTTTAGTCTTTTAAACTGATAATAAACTTGAATCTAGTATAAAAATGTATTTTGGGCAAAGCTTTCGACCTTAAGCTCAGCCACTGAAAGTTTAAATTAGCTCTATTTAAAAACATTTAAAAGAAATAAAGTCTAGCTTTTGATAAAAAAAAAAAATGTTTTGTACGAGCTTTCGACCTAAATATCATCCAGTGAAAGCTTCAATTCTTTTATTTAAACATCAAGTTTATATTATTCTCAGTTCATAAAACTTAAGTATGAAAATGTATTTAGATCAAAGATTTCACCCTATTGCTTATTCAGCAAAAGCTTCAATTAGTTCTATTAAATAATGTTTAGCTAAAGTAAGCCCGGCTATAATCGCGTAAGCGGTGTCTACGCCAGTAAAAAAAAAAAAAGTAAGCTCGTAATTCAGTATGACACTTTATTTAGTACAAAGCTTTTATCAAAAATTTCATCAAGTGAAAGCTTCAATATTATAATTTAAACAAGTTATGGTAACCTACGACATCTTTAGACAGATACATACAGGTTTTGCAGATAGTATTAAACAAACGAAAGAAACTTTGTGCTTGTAGAAATATTTCATAAAAAGCTTTCCTATACAAACCCCTCGGAGTAAGGTTTCAGTAGAAAAATAAAAAATTAACACAATTCGAACGCTTACTGATAGCATTCAACTTATCAATTTATAAAAAAATTTTGTATTCGAAAACTTTCACAAATGCTTTCGCAAAAATAACTTTTACAATAAACATATTATATATTTTATAAATAATTTTGATTTCACTATATACCATGAAAGCTTTTCGTACCTATTTCATAAAGTTTTTAGTTCCAATTTACTATTTTTAAACAACATAACTTATACTACGAATATGCTTAAGAAGCTTTTACGCTTAATTCTAAACAATTCTACTCTTGAGCTGTACACTTCTTTATTTAGTGAGTATTTCTTTTTGAGAAGACAACTTTTCCACTCGCTTGGCATATCTGCATTTGAGCGAGCGTTAAAGTTTTATAATATTTTGTCGCACATATTCTCTTTTTACAACAGAGCGGGTCACTTAAAAGCTCCTCATTTTATAGTTTATAGTACCAAAGCTGACACAAGTGCTTCGCTATGTCATAAATACGCTAGAGCGGAAGTTCAACTGGAATAAAAAATAAACATAAACTTGATAAGTGTTGACGTTGCGTTAAAGTTTCAAAACTACTACTCAAAGTTAGTTGTCAAGTGGTGGAATACAAAGTATGCTGCGAAATAACCGTGAACAAGAAAAATAATTTCTAAATAAATTCTAAGTGATGATAAAAAATATATTTGTAATGATGGACTTTCTTAAAAAAATATATAGAAAAAGGAGATCAACTTTTCATTTAAAGAGATTATAGTTTATTCACATAGTCGCCTCAACTAGCATTCTTTGTACCGTTTGGCCCTATGGCATAAATTCTTGATAAACCACACCACGGCAATCATAGAGAGATACTAAGTAATAGATTTTCATCGAGATGACGTATTTTCGATTGACTACGTCAAAAATTTTTTCAAGCATCTCTTTTTCAACCTCTACTCTAGATCGTTTTTCCGAAAGATTCAGGTGTTTTTGTACGACTATAGCATTGATTACACAAAATGCTTGTGGGAAGTTTTCAATGTTTTTAACAAAGCAACAATTTTTTTTTTTTAAATCTTCATACAAACTTCTAATGGGTTTTTTCGAATTACGAAGAGGTGGTGTGTGTTTATCCCCCTGTCATCTCTTTTCCATGCTTTCGTCCGGCCATATTAAAAATGAAGGTGACGCATGATCCTTATCAGTTCTTCGCCGTCGTATTTGAATAGCACGACCGGCAATACATCGGCCCCGTCACTTTATTGATCTTGAGACGGGTGATTACTATTCGAACTTCTTCATGGTCGGACAATGAAACGTCCGCTCCATCGTCATCGATTGTGGAATCGGGTTCACTATCTTCTGTTGTTATGCTTTCACTAACCTTCAGCAGCGGGAGAAGTTTTTTCTCCGTAATTTCAGTATGCTCTTTGGGCATCAGTCACTAGATAACTTCGGGGGGTTCTACAATAGTTTGTTCATGTCTTGAATCCTTTCGTTTGTCGCCACATCTTTACTTAGAAGTTTTGAGCATTACCCTGTCGGCCAGTTTATCAAGCTCTTTGTACTCACGTATTTCGCTCTCTTTCTTTTTTGTCTGCAACTGCGTCTCGCTTCCCTCTTTAACACTCTCTATCCTATCCCGCATACGGAGGTAAGCAGACTGTTCTTCGTAACATAATTTCTTATTTCGTAATATAACTTTTGTCCCTTAGACGATTTTAACGAAAGAGGGTGTGTATAAAGTTAATTAATATTATTAATTATGAAATTTAGAAGAAATATAGATCATTAGTCTTTTCTATGTATTTCTTCTATTGGAGGAAAAAAACATATTTTAGAATCTTATGACAATGCGTAATATTTAACTAAAGTTTCTTTCGAAAATGCAATTGGAACTTACTTGGTTCTTCTGGCAAACTTGGTTCATTTCAGCAAACTCTTGGCAAACCAAGAGATGCACAAATAAACATAACATGTACCTATATATCGTAACAAAGGACTGGCAGTAATTTATGATAATTAACTCACTAATTCCACCCAAAAACAAACAGTAAATAAATCAGTAAACAAGTTTTGCCCCCGCCTTCTAATTGGTGTAAGTAAATAGCTTTTCCAGATGAAAAGTCAAAGGTTGCATAAACAAGCTTAAAGGTCAGCCATTCAGTATGAGATCGAATATTTTTGCATAGCTAAAAGAGGTAAAGTGAGTTGATGTCCGCTGGCAGCGGCAAAAGAAAAAGAGAATTTTAAGTAAATAACAACAAAATAAAAAAAGCAAATGAAAACGGAATGTTAAGTGTATTGCGAATTCTAAAAGAAAACTGTTTTGCAAATTTTTGAAAGCGCAAACCAATGAAGCAGCATTTTTGTTAAACAAACAATAAAATAAAACGATTGCAGGGAATAAAACTACATTCGCCGAAGTAATACTATACACTCAATATTATATTTTTAGCATAGTTAGCACCAAAATATGTTTGTGAAATGCTCTCAGCAAAAATTGATTGAAAGCTGGACAGAAAATACAGGAAAGCTCTTAAAAGTTTTTAATATTATATGCGAAAAATTGCTTTATGTTTTCAATGTAAGCCCCAAAATTTGTTTTATGGAATTTGCACAGCGAAAGCTGAATAAAAGCTTCGAAAGGAAACCTATTAAAAATCATTTTAAATTAAATGTGAAATTAATTCTCATATATTCAATGCCCGCCCAATTGAATGGATATCAAAATTTAACAGCGAATTGGCATGATAATTCAACAAAAACTCTTTATAAAATATAGGAAAGCTTTTTAAAAGCTTTTCAGGTAATGTTAAAATACATTAAATGACGGCTTCACTGCGGGGATATGAAAATTTGACAGCAAAAAATGAAAACTCTCTAAAACACATAAGAAAGCTCTTTAAAAGCTTTTCGGATTATATATGAAATACAATAAAAGAGGATTCCAAGGGAGGATATGAAATTTTTACAGCGAATCTGAATGAAAGTCTTAAAAATATGGTATATGAAAGCTTTTTAAAAGCTTTTCGGATTATATATAACGGGCATTCAGTGACGGTTTCAAGGCGGGGATGTGAAAATTTGACAGCGTATCTGAGTGAAAAGTATTAAAAACTCTCTAAAAATATAGGGAAGCTCTTAAAAAGCTTTTGAAGTTATTTATAAAATGAACTTTGATCTTTCAGACAGGAAGAATAAAACTTGCTAGAGAAATAACAGAAAAAGCTAAGCAAAAGCTTCGAAAGCTTTCCAGTTTAAATATAAACAAAACTACTTATTTTTTCCGTATATCAAGTTAATCAAAACTTAAGAAAGCTTTGATATAATTTTCGATTTATAATATAATTTATATAGTTAGAGATGAAAAATTAAAAAAAAGTGCACAACTCAAAAAAATTAAGTCCAAAATCCTTCTCCAAAAGTTATAGTGTTACATTTTCTGCACTCTAAAACGCTTTCAAAGACTTTTGTGTCAAAAATTTTCCCCCCAAGGAATTGGGACCATATAAACTATGGGTCAGAAGTGTTATATAAGTACAAAAAATAGAAAGAAGCAAATCCGAACACCCCCATATGTAGATTTATTAAGTCTCGAAAGCTTTTGTTTTGAGTATTTGAAACATTTAGTATTCCGCTTTAATTAATAGTCATGTGTAACTCGAATTTTAAAAATTTCTACACAGCTTTCCAAAAAGTTCTAAGCACCAAAAAGTCCTAAATACCAAAATCAAAGTTTTAAGTTCACCTTAAATTTAAAAAATAGTCTCCAAAAACTTTTTTCTCGAAAGGAGTTAAATAATTTTCTTCTGAAGTTTTAAACTTTGTCTTTCAAGTTTATATAAGTAAAAGAATTAGCAAAACTCAAATTTTGGGCACTCTAAATGATATTTGTAAAGTTCCCCAAACTTTGATTACGAGTTCACTTACATTTAGTATAGTATCTAAATATAAGCCATGTGACATACAACATTTACACTATTCTCCAAAAATGATAAAGTATCAAATTTTTCTGAGTTAATTTAATTTAATTAATTTTATTTTCACGCTAGAATATAAATTTTTTGACAAGTCTCCAAACAAGTCAGAGTCACAAAAAATTCGAAATTAAATTTTTTTGCACAACAGACGCTGGGAGGATGTTAATTATACTTTTATTCAAAAATATAAATCTCTACACAACTCTCCCAAAAAGTCAACTAGAAAACTAGAACTAGAAAACAATTAAAAATGTTTGCACTTGGGGGAATTGCGTAATTGTATTTTTGTGCAAAAAAAAAATCTTAATTCGACACCGAGGTACCAAACGTTAAAGATTTTAATTATTTGTTTTATGATCCAGATATTTACCAATATCAAATTAATAATTTCAAAATAAATGTCTCCGAAAAATTCTTTAATTCAGCTAAATAAACTTTTATTTTCTTAGCAATTGATGCCACCACCAACTAATAGAAGACAATCCATTGCAAGCAATAGAATAAATTCAAACAAATTGGTGTGTCTAAAATATCGTTGATACACACACTCATTGATATGGTATATACAATATATATGCATACACCGAGTTCCAAATACTATTCGCTGATAGAGCGGTATAATACTATTTGAAACCAATCAATGGTAGTGACCGATTTTTCTTGAGCTTTCGATTTCACTTATTTCTTTCTCTAATTTGCTACTCACTGAGAATATGTGGAAAAAATTCAGTAACGGTGCCAAATTCAATCTGAACTAACACACTTCACTTCCTTCAAACGATTGCAATTTTAATTTCAATGAAAAATTGTTCAACTATTTTACGCTCAGCAAAAAAATCAACGATTGCAGCAAGCGCGCAAAGCGATCATAGTATAGTAAGTGTAGTACGTATGTATGTGTGAGCACAACAGAGAGCTTGCTACAAACCTTGCTGTCCGCTGCAGTTCAGCAATTTATTGGCAACAACTTTATGTTTCATTACACTACCTTGGCCAATCACCGAGCGACGAGCTAGTAGTAGTATGGACAGACGTATTTCCATTTTCATTTGCTTCCTGCGCTTAATCCGGATACATTTGCACATACAAGCATATGCATTGGAGTATATCAATATCTTATGCCACTCACGCGCTTTCACACTTGCCTCAATCTATTGCTGGATAATTGTACGAGCGCTTTTTTTATCTGCCTTTGGCATTTAGTATATTTGAAGGCAGTTCTATGCACTTTGGAGTATTTGAGAGTGTGTATGCTTTAAGATATATATTTCAACAGCTAGCCTGTGTGCTGGTCATTGATTGTCGGCACTCGTGCAGCAATGCGCCTGCTTAGACTTTCTTTTAGCACTTCACAATAAATGTTCTGAGACTGTGGAGAGCAGCTGTTTCTGAAGGTTGGCTCCACACTTTTCCCGCAAATAAATTTTAAAGTACAACCAAATGTTTGAGAAATACATATGTACATATGTGTCTATGTCTGTGGCAGCAACGTTTAAATTGTAAATTTACATTTCATGTATGAGGTTTCTTGGCACTTTGTGGAACTTGTAGTTGTTTATTTACTTAAAGTAAGTTGTAATCTTACTAAAAAATTTAATTGTGGGAGTTGTATGTTATATCTGGTGCTCTAATAATTTTAAAAATTCAAATGAAAATTTTTTTGAAAACTCTACAAAGTCTCCAAAAACTTTTCGATTATATTTTCGTTAGATGATATAGCTTGATAATAAGTGTGCTAAAAATAATTCAAAGTTTAGGAAGTTAGAACTCTCCAAAAATTTATATGTATGTAGATATAATGATTAACACATATCATATCTCGTAATTAATATTAATTATATAAAACTCAGAATAAACCTGCTTTGAAAACTCTACAAAGTCTCCACTTTTTATGCGGTATTTTGGTTCAATAAACGTACTTACGTAACTTAATACATTTAGTATGTATAAACATTTAGTGCGCTAAAACTGACTAAAAATAAGTTTTTAATCTTTCCAAAGTTTTCAAAAATTGTGTATTACCCAACGTGAATAACTATTTTTATATATTTTTTTTAATTTTCATAAGTCTACAAAATTACTATAACACAACTACTACAACTCTCCAAAAAAATCAGAGCACCAAAAAATGCAAAATCTTTCGCACAACAGACCCTGTAAGAGTATTAATTGCAATTTTTATAAAAATATAAATCTCTACACAACTCTCCAAAAAGTGAAACCACTGAAAACCAAAATATAAGTTTATGCGCAACAGACCCCGAAAAAGGGTTTGTTGTACTTCTATTCCAAAATATAAATCTCAACACATCTCTCCAAAAAATCAAAGAACAGAAAAAGATTAAATATTTACATACACACTACAGGGAATGGCGTAAATTGTATTTTTGTCCCGAAGTAGAATCAAATCTCACAAAATGACATATGTATGTATGTATGTATGCCTACACTTTTACAATTCTTAACTCTACAAGGTCTACAAAGTTTTGTTTTCATTGAATTTCATCTACACCTAGATAGAAATATTTATAATTCAATCCAAATATAACATTTCAATTAAATTTCAAAAAGTCTCCAAAGTCTCCAAAAATTAAGTTTTACAAAATACTGTACATGACATTTTTAATAACTTTTTTCAATGTACACTTTAACATATGACAAATTTGCTGAATTTTCCAAAACATGTCATCCAATATTTCTACAAATAAACATTAAAGGCATTTAAGCCTTTAAAGCTGCTTTAATGTCTTCATTTCTTGTTACTAATCTGTTAATCGTTTTGTGTAACATAACAATTCTCCAACGCAGCCAAGCATGCACAGCAAATAGTACATTCTTGTTGAGTAAGCTAATAAGCTTAACTAAGTGTCCGGTCAAAGTATGTGAGGGTATTTGTGTAGAAGAAAGGATGTAGCATGAAATTTATCCAATGCTTTGGCGACATGTCTGTAGTTGCACGTGTCTTGTTAGGCATAACATCTTGTTAGGCGCCGTACAGCAACGGCCATACTATGCACACACATTTGAATGTACCCATACAACGAAGTCTGCTGTACAAAGGTTGTGTCTGAACTTATGCTACGCTTGCTGAATAACTAAGAAATTCACAAGTAACTGAGCCTAAAAGCCTTATAGCAAAATGCAGTAATAATAGTACGAGAGAGCAGGAGAAACTTCTTAACTGGTTTTGTTGAGTGAGCACTGGGACGTGAATTCATATTTTGTTTATCCACTTGTTAGGTAACTGTGACAGGCTGACGGCTAACAGTTGCCAATTGGTAAGTGTACAATGTACAGCCCTGAGTATTACATAACTTGACGGTGGTTCGAGAAGTCTGAACTGGAGTGGCCCATTCATTGTTTACATAATAAAAAAATGAACGAGTTGGAGAAGAGTATCTCTGAAAAACCTACAATTTTAGCTTAAAAGCTCATAATTTTTTTGTTATAAATGTGGCTGGTAGACGGAAATCATGCTAGCTTAGATAAGTATATACATACAAGTACATATGTATTTTAGATAAAAGCTAACTCATAATCTTAATTATTAATTTAATTTAATTATTCTATTCAATAAAAAAAAAATTTAGCTTCTTCTGCTAAATGAAATGTGATTATGCCTTTTCCCTGTATTCGAATATTTTATTAAAATTTTTTAGCATTATTTTGAAAATTTCTTCATATTTCGAAAATGTCAAAATTATGTATGACTAAAGAGTGAAAAAAGGAAGTAAGTACAATACAAATTTCCAAAACAAAAAAGTCTCCGAGGAGAAAACAGGAGTGTGAAATAATTATTTGTGCGTTAAATTAGCTGTAGCGCGTTAAAAAAAAAAGCTGGATATAACCGAAACTCTACAAAGTCTCCAAGCAAAAAAAAAAATAGACTGAAATAATTCTTGGTATTTTAAAACAAGTAAAGCAAACAAATTGTTTATATAAAAATATAAAACCGCAACTCTACAAAGTCTCCTAAACTTTTTATAGCTTAATGTTTATATTTATTTTAAATAAAACCTAGGTTAGTAAAATTTCTTTCAATAAAGTTAAATTTTTAACTCTCCAAAATGTGGAAATTAATATTTCGTAGAAAATCAAGGGAAAATATATGGAAATTTGAAAATATGCATGCAAACAGCGAATAAGCACTTATCTCACTTAAAGCTTAGCTGTTTGCACTCGACATTACGCAAAATTAATTACTTTAGGTCGGAGCAGTACAAAGACTTCCTTTACACAGTTGAACCAACATAAATTTTTTGTAGCGAGCAAAAACAAGATTTTGTCCTCTTTGATTAATGAGTTTCCTCGACGTTTAATTATTTTAACTGCTCACAACCTTCAATTAACTTCACTAAAAGTAAAAATATAAACTCAGGTACATATATTACTCGATATATTACACTTCATCTGTCATTCTTTCAACGCACAGCTTAATTGAAACTTTGTACCTGGAAAACTAATAAACCGTAACAGAGCAGACACTTTGTATGCGAGTGTAAATACATAAATCTTAAGTGCTGCGTCCCTTCCATAAATATATTTTCTTACAAATATCCGCAACAGGAAGCAAATTTCGACACTTTGGAAGCATACGCATGAAATCCTTCCATCAACACTCACGCTACTTTGACCAGTATACGGACGTCCAAAAATGAAGTCCTTAAATCCCGAATGAAAGTTGAGTTTACGTGCCCAACGAGGCGTGTAATACCCTTTTTTGCTGGCCTCCACCAACACTTCGGCTGTTAACTTTTTGCTGTCAGTCAATTTTTTACCGTTATTACACTGGAATTTTACCGCCACTGAGGTGAATGTACCCTTAAAGAAAAGCAGCAAAAAACACCCCACATACAACTGACTTATGTATAGTATGTCAGTTGCAGCAGTTTGAAGGGATACTTTGATCACAGTTTTGCAACAATTTATGTTGCTTTAAAATAACTTTTTGTTGTCACGAGGCGGAAATCATTCTCAATTTTGCCTTTATGACGTCAAAACGTCAATGTGCACAAATTGTAGGCATGTGTTTGTGTAGAAATTGTGGTTTTGTGGCAAAAGGTTTCGTGCAAAAAGCACAAGCAAACGTAAACACAATTCTCCCAAAGCCGCCATGAATATAGCCATATTAAAAGTCTATTTTTAGGCGCAATGAAATTGCGTAGACTACCAGTGGTAGTGGCACTGTGCGTAATTATAGAATCGCAACCATTTGTGCGAGTTGTGTGTTTCAGTTGGCCTATTAGACAGGTGTTTTCTTTAATGTTGCTAAAAATAAAAGTTAAGCGTCATGTGAAATTAATTTTAGCTTTAAACATTAAGCACTTGTATATAAAAATAACCGTACAGATAAAAAGTAAATTGATGTCAGTTAAATGCGAGATTTCACACTGTTACGTGGAAAATAAGTATTGTCATTCGCTTACATTTATTTATTTATAGCGATGTTTCGTTTGCATGGCTAGAAAGTTTTTTAATCTATATTAATATTATAAAGAGGAAAGATTTGTACCTATTTTTGTATGATTGTATGTTTGTAATGAATAGGCTTAAAAAGCACTAGCCCGATTTAAAAAATTCTTTCACCAGTAGAATGCTACATTCTTCCAATTTGACATGGGCTACATTTCATTTTGAAAAAAATTAGGGATCCTTGGTAAAATTTGAACAATGATACCGAAGGAGTAGAAAAATGAGTCTTAAAATGTCTTTCGTCGAATACGCTGCCGAAACTATTAGCGATAGAACAAAATAATGTACAACAATATTGAAGAACATCATAATGTCTACAAAAAACTCCGCGGTAGCATATGTCCAACTATTGTAGTTATGTCACTACAACAACTTTTTTCATTTTAAACATTAATGAAAATGTTAAACAAATTCAAACCATGCTATTTATGTGTTTATATTAATCCTTATCCAAATAAGTTATTTTATGGTCAAGACCATTTAACTACCTTTAGAATAGTTTTTAAATTGGACTTTCCATTCAAAAGATATTACGAATTAAAAAATTCAAAACGTAAACAAAACCGTCAGAGCGCCGTGGCCGTTGTTTGCGATGCATTCTGAAAAGCGCGCCGGGCCAGAGAATGTAAAGTATAGTGAAGGTGCAAATTGAATTCTGTATGATGTTCGATTTGGCGGCTTACAGAGCCAATAGAATCAAAGTAAGGAATTTGACGTTGTAGCTGCTATTTAGCAGAATTGAGTACGCGCAGTGACAAAAATATATGTAAAACGACTGAATTCATTATTTATTACTGTTATTTTAATTTTTTGATTATTATTTTTTTATTTTTTAATTTTTCATAACTAGTATTTTTATTTTATTTTCTTTTTTTTGTATTTTTTTTCGTAATTATTACTTTTACTTATAATATTTTTATACGCTAATTTTTAAAGAATATTATTATTATTATTATTTATTATTTTTATTTAATAATTTATTATTTATTTATATGTAAAACGACTGAATTCATTATTTATTGCTTTTATTTTAATTTTTTGATTATTACTATTTTTATTTTTTAATTTTTCAAAAGTGCCCGCTACTTAAACCATCAAAGAAATTGAACATCAATAGACTTACGTACAAATATAAATGTGGGATTTTTTTAAATACAAATAAAAATTTCCAAAAATAAATAATTATCTACCCAGTGCGATGCCGGGACGGGCTGCTAGTCATATTATAAATAAGGAAAAAATAGCGAGTTTTTTTTAGTAAAACTGAAAAATTTTATCTTCTACTCGATTTACAAACATATATACATATTTGTGATTACTAAATATTATCGGAAATCAACTGCTTCAAAAAACTCTCCAAAGTGTCACTTTATATGTCGATCTTCAAGCACCTTTGAATAATATGACATAAAAACAACTTAATTTGAAAACTCTCCAAAGTCTCCAAACTTTTTTAAACCCAAGTTTTACGACTTAATTTGGGAACTATCCAAAAGTCGCCAAACTTTTTTGAAACCGAAGTTATAAAAATTGTCCCAGCATTTATAAAGATTTTGTGAATATCATTTATAATAATAACAATGAGCAACTTTTATACACCAGCAACGATAAGTTATAACTCTAAAAATTCCTCAAATTATTACACAAGCGTAAGACAAAAGATACACCAGCAACGATAAGTTATAACTCCAAAAATTCCTCAAATTATTACACAAGCGTAAGACAAAAGAAAATACATTAATGATATTGGTAAGGGAGCGGAAGGTTATAATCGAAATACAGCTCACTATATAATATACATATGTATGTTATGTAATAGGGAAGGTTATGATATTACGTCTCTTCAAATTTTGTACACCCTGAAAAAATGAGATTTTTCTAGCTAGAGAGGAAAACGTTTAAAGGATAGGATATTAAAACTTTAGGTTTGCTGATCGAGCAAATAGTCTGTGAGAGTTTTCGAGTTCATAGCCATGTCCGTCTGTTAATCCGTCACATCTGTATATCCGCGAATTGGTACCTCAGTTTTTGAGATTGCGATCTAGATTTTGTACACATCTTTTCTTCTCAAAAAGCTGCTCATTTTTCGAAAACGTCTAAATCGGACCACCATACCATATGGTGTGATGATATCTACCCATTTACTTAAGGACACCTCTCGGTGATTACTAACCCGAATATCATTCAATAAGTTTTTTTTTTTTATTAGCAATCGCCCATCGACAAGGAATTCTAATTGTTCGCGATCATTTTTGACCAAACCAAAACTTTCCACTTTCTGCTCTAGCCGAAGTAGATCACCAAAGTTGTCAAAAAATATTTCAGTAAGACGAAATGTATGAATAGATATATGTTGGTGGCAGCTGAAAGAAAAAAAATATATATTCAGTTATTAACAGTTTCAAAACACAATTATAAGTTTTTAACATTTCCAATACAAACACTTCCAAAATACTCTAAAAAATCACCTTTTACACACACATTCCTTTCAATCAGCACAAAATATCTCTCATTTGAGGAAATATATGCTTCATACGCCATCAATATCCTTTAGCGGTAAAACCCCACGTCATTTCAAAACCCAGTTAAACGAGCTTAAAGCAACAACAACAATAACAAATATGATTGTCAGTGAAATCTCTCGCATTACAACTCGGTAGCCACAACTCAGCCAACACGACAGGAACAATAAATTTTTCAACTGTCATTTTAGAGTGCAACAGCTGACAGGAGCAGCTTGTGCGCCTGAGACGACTTGAACAATGTCCAAAAACAAAATTAAAAACCAAAATTAACAACTACAACAACAGCCGTAATGCTGTAAGTGAAATTTACAACAGTAAACGGTGTGTGGGTGGGAGAGTAAATGAATGGCTGCAAAGTCACTGGCTCAAGCGAGCGAGTACATATACATATGTACCTGTATAAGTATTGGTATGCACAAATGTATGTATACGCATTGGTATACATATATGTACATACATATGTAGTTGTGTGCATGCCACACCAGCAAGCGTATGTCGCATGTCGAAATTTATATACATACATATGTCTGCTGATATGTGCCTTTGGTAATTATTTATGTACGAGCAACGGGTGTTTGCATTAAAACGTTTGCGGCGATTGTAACGGAAATTTCCATATGCTACATTCATCACTCATTAGAACGTCAAGTACACCGGTGGCAAAGTAACACGTCACTCTCGGCTTTGTTGGCTGCTGTTGGCCGCTGGAGAATAATGTTTTTTACTTCTTTGTTTTACTTTTCACAACTATTGTTGTTGTTGCTGTTGTAAGTGGCAACAACTGGTCATTGACTAGGGTACAAGATGTCAGCTCTTCCAACATCCCAAAATCCCAGTGGCAAAGTGAGGCTAGTTATATAGTTCTTATATATGTACTTGTGTATACACACACCCCTAAACTTATGGAGATCATCTCTTTTCCGGCAGGCCCTTACTGTTGTTTTGTTTTTTTGATGCTTTTTTGGTGTTTATTTTTAAAAAACTTATATCCTGGAAGATTGACTTCTTACCATGCCTCATCAGAGGTGGACCTACTGTATCGAATTTCAGTACCGATTTGATCAAAATTCATGGCAAGGTCAGCTAATAAAAACAAACAAAGTCAAGCCTTTGAGTTCTGACAACGTGAACAAACTTCTGCTATAAATGGTTGAGCCTTGAAAAACTCGGAATTTTTGGTCCTATGTAAATGATTATCAAATAAGTATTACTTTCTGCCGCATATTTAGTTTTCCAAAATATACCAATCAAAATGAAAAAAACCTATGTATTGAATTGAGTCTTCTGACATCTATCTTTACTTATCTGGGGACTTCAAAACATATTCACATATAGAACTCTATCTTTCATCCGGCACACTAAAAACTGTATTAGAAGATTGAATGAAAGACGTAGTCATGAACCACTTGCCCTAATGACAACGCTCTGTAATACTCGTGAAATAAAAATTCAAAGAACTTTTTCTTCTTCATGGGCCAAATCGGTTTCACTACAGAACACCAAAAATACCAAAAATACATATAGTAAAATCTCAGCAAACAACTTGAACGAATGTGAAAGCTCTTGCTGGAAATATGTAGCTTAGGAGGTTATAACAGACAAGGCGACAACAATTTTAACTACTCTCAAATATTACACATATGGAGCTAAAAATAAAGAATATATCTTATTACTAACTCGGTTTCATGGCTCAAGTAGAGAAAGTAATGCTTGGTGAAAGATCTGCTAAACAACACAAAGGGGTGTGAAAGCCCACGCTATAAATATATAGTCCAGGAAATATAGTAAGGAAAGCGGCTTAAATTATTGAATCTTTAGAATATTTTACTAGAACCATAACTTTTTAAAACGTAACGTGTTCCTTTTTCATATTATACCTTACGTTAATATAGCGCAATTGGGGAGAAATCTCACCATGAACCTAAATCCTAAAAACTATTTGGCAAAACTATGGAAGGGAAAATTTGCGTAGGATGAACTCGCTTTTACCACAACAAAACCGCGCTTTTAAAATTATGGTGAAAGTTTTGCCAAGAACTTTATTATTTGTAAAAGTTGGTCTGAAGTACAAGATTTTATAGTAGGAGCTTTTATTTTCACTAAAGTATCAAATATTAATATATTTTTTTATTTTAAACTATCAAGAGATATGGGGATATTACAAGATCTTTGCTATTACCTAAGAAACTGATCCAGCTTCAGTCTTTAATTAAATTACGGATTAAAAAACCTTTTTCTATGCTTTGTTTATAACTTGTCTCTGGATTTAGTGTCAACTTGTGACAAAAGATTAGATTTTTAGCATATTATAAAAAAACGTTGAAATATTAGCCGAGCTATTGATGATCTCTAGGTTAGGTTAGGTTAGGTCGTAGGGTTGATCCGTTATCAATAGATCTCATCTGGACATATATTCATATTTTGTGTTACGCGTTAACTCCTAATAAGTGGATTATCAGATCCATTTTACTAACTTCGCCAAAGGTGTGTCAACCAAAATATTTCAATATTAATCTGGCAGAAGCCGAGCAGTAGAGGAAGTAGTGACGTGATTATCCCTTCGCCTTCCTCCATAAAATTTTGACATAAAGCGTACAACAAAATTTATAGTCGCTTGTGAACATATTTGACGGTGTCCATTCAGAACACCTACAATTTTGACGAGATTAGCTTTGTTCAAAGCCTGTAGTTCGGAGGACCTCTTGCTGTTTTTTCTGGGCCATAAAGATCTTGCTGGCGCACAAATTCTGATTAATGGCTAGAGCTTGCTAAGATCAATCTTGATAATATGTAACTAGTCAAAATTTTGCTATCCAAGAATAGGGCATTTTTCTATATATACTTGCGAATGGAACTGCTTCTGAGTCAGACCATGTAGAGAAAATATAACACAATACTTATAATAGGACGGTGCAATATCTGGGGAATATGGTAGTTGGGGTACTACTACCCATTGAAGCGTTTCCAGCGTTCATTGCCGTATGGCAGAGTCCTGTTCTTTTGCCGGAACTGACAATAGCTAATTACTATCTCACAGCTGCAATACAAGCTGACCGATCAAACTAAAGTTATGGCATAGAAAGCTCCGTTTTTTTTTTATTTTTTTGCGTGATTCATCAAAAAAATTAAGTAGAAATGGAAAGAGAAAAATAAAGATAAATAATATATTAATATAAACACTACCGATAAAATATGGCAACAAAGTAAAATACTGCAAAAAACATAATGAACATTGAGTCAATGAGACATAGCGCCTAAAATCGTGCAACAGCTTATTGCATTTCGCTGTTTAATTAGTGCTGTTGAGCAAACTACACACGATTGCAGCCTAACACTGTATTATTCATAGATATGCAGCATGTAGTGGTCGCTAAAATATAGAATATTCAAATATAAAATAAATATAGGCACTAATGAGCGACTGACATTGGCATAAAAATCACCATTTAATAGCATAGCTTAACTGACAGCTTATCACGCTGCAGTGGAAAATTCTAAAATAATTTTCATAAAATCACACAAAACTAGATGGCGGATTAATTATGTAGATATGCCAGGCAGGGAGATAGAAAAAAGACAATACCGCGAGTAATAATTTTCAAAGAAAAAATACGCTACAAATTTTAATTAAAAACACATAATAATCACACCACAACAAGCCAACAAGCTAAGTAGGGGCTGCAATGTGTCAGTTATAGTGCGATACTTAAGCGACTCTCCCGCGGTAATGGCCACTACGCGCCATTTGAGCCAGTCAGTAAAGTCTGTCATAAAGCCAGAGTGGCCGTAAAACACCGAAACTACCCAAACATACATATGAACCATACATGTGTGTGTGTGTGAGAGTAATATCTTTGCACATATGCGCCTCCACAAACGCTCATACCCATATGTTTATGCTAATGAGCTTTTGTGTGGTGGCAATAAGCGCAGGCGAACGATTACTCATAAACCATGGCATACTTCGGGGCGCGTACTATGCGCAATTATGCGTAAATGCTGCGTAACTGCGCGCTAAATGATGAAATGCCAGCTCAAACACACGCACGCATGTGTGTAAGTGTATTCTAGTATATAGCAGCATTAATATTGCATCGACAGTCACACCACTCAAAGCAACAACAAATCAAGAGCGCCAACTGCCGCTAATGCTGTTGTAGCTGTGTGTAGATGAGCAGTTTGCAGAGTAAATATACATTTTGGTATCGTAATGAATCAATACGCTGCTTAACATATATCTTGGGTATACTTTACGGCGTGTCGCCTACGTATGTGTGCGTGTGCAGTTTAGTATTCACATAGCCTCAAATTGAAATCGTTCATCATTTTTACTGCATACTAAAAGTTCGTTTGAAATTTTAGCGCTGAATAGATAAATATTAGCGCTTGAGGGGTTTCGAAAAATTAGACAATCAAAATTAGTATAACAATCAAACAGATATTTTAAAACAAGATCGATCGATATTGTGTTCTCTAAACAATTGATGTAGTTGAGACACAAACCTTCTATTGCATTAAATTTTAGTTTTAGTACGACACTAACCACTTATTATGTACTTTAAGCTCGAATCCATTGGGGATTAGGTTAGGTTAAGTTAGATTGCAGTGTTGATGCTCGCAACCAGCACAGGAGAGCGCTTGGTCTGCTATGAGCGCTAGTCCTTGGTGATATTCCAAACAACTAAATACCTCAAAGAAATTTCAAAGGTCGACGAAGCATTAAGCTTACCACAAATTCGTTCCTGCGACTAATATCAATCTCAGTCACTTCGCTAGGTTCGCTGAAGCTGTTTCTACGAAAATATTTCAATCTCAGTGTTGCAAAAGATTGATAAAAGAGCAAGAAGTGCCTAAACGATCCCACCTCGCCTTAGTCTACATAGCTTTGGCAAAATGAATTCAATAAGATTTTTTATAATTTGAGACTATTAGTTAATGTAAAAGAATCTCTCAGCAGAACAAACCAGAACATTCACAAGCGCTTGCCGAGGTCACTAAAGGTTTGAACCTCCAGGGTTTGAGCCCAAGAAGACAACAGAATGTCGTTCTTGCATAATCTAAAGTTAATTAGTCAGCCTTCATGTGAAGCTATTTGACAGTTTCCCCTCTTCTATAATTTCGACCAAGTAAACTTTGCTAAGGGCAAGAAGTTCAGAAACCAAACGAATGCCGCAACCGGACAAATACTGGATATTAACCAGCGCTTCCCATACTCATTATAGGTTTGTAGATCTAGGATTTGGGTTAAAAAGGACAAAAGAGTGTCGGTCTTGCCTAATTCAAAAACTCTCGGAAGCACTAATTTTTAACGTTTGGCTGCAGACCTATAGAAGTAAAACCATATTTGTACTCGTTTATTCAAGAAATCAGTTAACGATTATGCATTTCAGGAACACCTCCTCGAACCATACTATCCGTAGTACAACAGCGTTCTCAGAAAGCTCTGTCTATTAACAGGTTTCTTAACAAAATCATGTCGCTAAATCTTAAATAATATTCAGCCAATATTTGAGGATCAACGCGATGTTCATTTTCATTTCGAACTCCCGGTTTCGACCATAAACAAATAATATCTTTTGAATGGTGGTTTTGGTATCAAACACATATTCAGATAATCAGCTTTCCTAAAATAAATAAAATAACAAAAAAAGCTTGATCAGTCGTTTTCATATATTTTTTCCACTGCACGTGCTCAATTCTGCTAATTAGCAGCGACAACGTCGAATTCTTTACTTTGATTCTATCGGCTCTGTTAGCCACCAAATCGAACATCATACAGAATTCAATTTGCACCTTCTCTATACTTTACATTCTCTGGCCCGGCGCACTTTTCAGAATGCATCGCAAACAACGGCTGGCGGTTTTGTTTACTTTTTGAATTTTTTAATTCGTAATATCTTTTGAATGAAAGTCCAATTTAAAAACTATTTTATCGGCAGTTAAATGGTCTTGACCATAAAATAATTTATTTGGATAAGGATTAATATAAACACATAAATAGCAAGGTTTGAATTTGGTTAGCATTTTCATTAATGTTTAAAATGAAAAAAGTTTTTGTAGTGACATAACTACAATAGGTGGACATATGCTACCGCGAAGTTTTTTGTAGACATTATGATGTTCTTCAATATTGTTGTACATTATTTTGTTCTATCGCTAATAGTTTCGGCAGCGCATTCGACGAAAGACATTTTAAGGCTCATTTTTCTACTCCTTCGGTTACATTGTTCAAATTTTATCAAGGATCCCTAATTTTTTCAAAATGAAATGCAACCTATGTCAAATTAGAAGAATGTAGCATTCTACTGGTGGAAGAATTTTTTAAATCGGCCCTGTACTTTTTGAGCCTATTCATTACAAACATACAAACATACAAAAATAGGTACAAATCTTTCCTCTTTATAATATTAGTATAGAAGTATAGATTTACATATTTATAAAAATATTCAAACAAACGATGTATTCCTATTAATATATCAAGTTAAAAAGGTTTAGATGACTTTAGGTTTTTAAAAAATTTGTTTTGCTAGGAGTTGCCACATTTAAAATTTTTTTATTTAAATAACATTAATAAAAATGACCAGACAAACGCTTTGTTGCTATTAATATGTACACAAATTGGATAGTTTTAGACAGCTTTCGACTTTCAGAAAATTGGTT
>CM050324.1:2295873-2320873 GCA_027475135.1 Bactrocera correcta
GAAAATTTGTTATCCCTGCAGTTGCCTCAAATTGCGGTGGGACTGTGCTTGTATTAAAACAGCTCTTAAAATTTACGAAACTTCATTCGAAGGTCAAACCTTTTGCAAAGGTGTTAAGGTAAAACTTTAAACTTCCAAAGCCAGAACCATCATCTCTACATCTTAAGAAATACTGATCTCATGCTGAGCCACTAGCGAAATATACGAGACCTCGTAGACCCTCATCCTAGCATTGAAGTACAATAATTAGAGTCAGCAAAATACTTGCCACATCTATTGATATTTATTAAGCATAATTCACTCGCACTTATATACTTATAACAAGAAAGGTAATTTGAAAGGTTACTTACCCAACAGTGACGTCGAAAATATTGCTACCCACTGAACTGGAAACCGCCATGTCACCGAATCCCTTACGCGCCACAATCACCGACGTTATCAAATCGGGTATTGATGTGCCAGCGGCAAGGAAGGTTAAACCCATAACCTATGTAGCGGCAGTGAGTGAGTGGGGTATAGGAAAAAAACAGTTAGCAAATATTAAAAATCAATGAGATGATGTATGAAGATAAGACTAAAAAAAGTCGAATTATGTAAAGATATAAAGAGTGACCCACATTACACATACATATGAACACATCTATGTATATATGTGTTTACAACTACTCACCTCGGGTGGTATGCGTGCCGTATCGCCGGCTACGTTCGCCCACCACACCATCAGATATGAGAAGGCAGCAATCCATAGTATTGAGCCCATGAACGTGACCGGGTAGTATTTCTTGCCGCGCGGTGTACGCGTATCGGGCAACGTCAGCCACATGGGTATTAGCAGTGGTGCCACCATTATGTAGGTGAGACGTTTGCGGGCAGTATCGGGCCATGCCATGCTCAGTGGTTCCGGCTCATCTTCAATTTCATTGGCCTAAATTTTGCAGTTTCAATTTGGTGTGTGATTTTGTTGTTGTTGTTTTTATTTTATGAGTTTTAGTTTTTGTATGTGTGTGTGTGTGTATGTGTGTTGGGTATTTTGGTAATTGTGTTTTTTTAGTGGCAACATTGCGTTCATTACAAAGTGGTGGGTTGGGAGTATTTTTGGAGGTGGGCAATTTATTGTTGGTTAAGGGAAAAGAGGTGTAAATGAGAATAAAAATTTATTAGTAACTGTTATTTTGAAATATTTTACGGTATTATTAAATTTTAAATATAACTTTGTGATAAATATATATATATATATTTATATTAATAAGTATTTAATTTAAATATGGTTTTTAATAAATTTACAAAAGGATCTTAATTTGGTTAATTTTGGCAAAATTTTGTTATAAATGTATGAAATTTGTATTTATATTTATAAGGAATATAAATCGTTTATACAAAATGCAGTAAATGACGTTTTGTGACACATGAAAAATTTCATAAAAAAAATTAATTGTGATATCAAAATTATTTATAACAATTACTTTGAGAAAAAAATAATTAATTTTATTTGAAAATGGTTGCGCAGTGAACATAACAAATATTTTTAAATAAAACGAGTTCAGTGAAAATGCACTTAAATTTTTTTTAAGTTTAAAGTAGTAATTAATAATAAAATAATAATAAAATTTTAATAAAAGTAATTTTTGTAAAAAATTAAATAAAAAGTAAGTCAAAAATATTTGAAAATTTCAAAATGGCACTATATGTATGTATCTGTGTACGTGCATTTTTATTTGCTGTTTTGGCATTGAATGTACTTTTTATCATTTATTTAAAATAAATTAGTTTTTATGTTTTTGTTAAAAATATAAAAAAATAATACTTTAAAATGCGGAATTTGTGTAATAAAATATTTTGAACTTTTTAATAAATAAAACAAAAAGTTATACACAAATATTCTAACAAATAAAAAGTGTAATTTAAATATTATTTTTAATAAATTGTAGTATTTATTTTTGTAAAAATAATTTTAAAAGAGAAATTAGAAAAATATATATGCGTTTCGAATATTATTTCGAAAATTAAATTGCTTTCTTAAAATTTGGTAAACTTATTTCCCATTTTGTTAAAGTTATTTAATTTTTAATTTTCTGATTGGAGTTTTCTATTCAATATTATAACTATTACTAATTTTGAAAACATTATATTTTTTAGAGTGATTTATTTTTTTTTTTAATTTTGCAAAGTTTTTAAAATTAAAAATTTTTATTTTAATTCAATTTATTTTAATGGTGATTTTAGTGTTCATTTTGAAAAATATTTAAATATTAATAATTAAAGAATGTAAAATTTTTTTAACCATGCAAATAGTTTCAGATAAAAAATAATTTGTATTATTTTAAGTTTTAAAAAAAAATTTCAAATCGCAAAAAAGTATTATTCGCATTTTAATAATCATTGTTAAACTGTCAATATATTAAGTTTGTTTTTTTGATATGTTTTTGGTTTTTCAAAAATTTCAAAACATAAAACTTATGTCTTAAAAATTTATTTTCTTAATTTTTTAAATAAATTTAGTTTTTATTACGTCCCTTTATTGTTTAACTTTATTAAGTTTTTGGTTTTTGAAAAATTTCAACCTATAGAATTTTTAACTATACAATGAAAAAATGATTATATTGGTCTACTTTAATTTTTGTGTTTTTTCCTATGTTTTAGTCTTTGAAAATTGTTAGAATATAGAATTTTCCACTTAAAAATGTGTTCTATTTTAAGGTTTAAAAATGATGCTATACACTTTAATTTTTTTTGTTAATTTTTTAAATGTTTTCAAATTCTTGAAAAATTTCAAAATATAGAATTTCTGACTATTAAATTTGACTTTAGTTTAGCGTTTTATGTAAAATTGGTTTCCAAAAACTTCACTATTATTTTTGATGTTTTTAGTTTTTGAAAATCTTTTATTAAAACAAATTGTTCAAATTCTTAATCTTTTAAAATTAGTATGTTGATTGGATTGCTAACAAAAATTTTGTAATTATAGAGAAAAATGTCAGCTTTTTTTTCTACTTGAACAGTTAAAGAAACAATTTATTAAAATAAAAATTACAAATTAAAAATTTTTAAAGAACATTTTGAGTTATAAATTTTGGTTCAATTGCTCTGAAATTAATTTACAAATACTAACTAAAATTCCATGTTTAATTTTCATTTACTTTCCCAAATTTAACAATAAAAAAAACTTCTCTAAATTTTTAAATTATTTAAATTAATAGTGTTGTGGTTTAATTTTCACTTATAAATTTAATTAAAATTGAAAAACTAAACACTTAAATTTTTGTTACGAAAAAACACTCAACTAAATTTTATAAAATGAATATTATTAAAATGACAAAAGACTTATAACACTTTTTCACTGAACTCTTGTGATATAAAAAATATTATGGTTCGTAAAAATATGTAAGTTTTTTTAGATGTTATATAAAGCGATAGAATGTTAGTGATTTAGTTAAAAGTAAAGAAAAAATGCCTTGTATATGTTACACTACTAAATAATTTAGAAACAGAGTATTTTGTTTGGCAAGGTTGTAACTAACTAGATTTTTGTGGTAATATTTTTTAAATTTATGTCCTACTAAATGTGGTGGTGGGTCTAAAAAAATATTATTTTTTGCTTGGTACTCTGGCAAATAGGTACTTAGACGCCTCTAAGAAAGTTTCGCCAATTATGAGCTCTTAATTGTAACAGCCAGGAAATAATTCATACCTCGCTTCTAACTATTGGAAACAATATTTCGTTTCATAGGTTTTGTAGAAAATTCAATGCTCTGTAAAATGGTTTCTTCTTAAACCTAACCGGTTAAAAGGCAGGAAAGCTTTAAATTAGATTATTTTAAGACAATTTTTTTTAGTGAATTTTTAACTCATTGAAATATAATTATTTTAAACTGCAAAAATCATAGTTTCGTAGGAAATTTAGTGCTCTAATATGTAGTGGTCTCGAATAATTTTTATTACAAAAAAAACGTTAACTTCGGTTACGCCGAAGCTAATATACCCTTCACAGGTGCATTTCTTTTAATAACTATGTGTTTAAGTAAATCTAAAGACGTAACCGGCCAGTGGTTTTCATCCAAAGGAAAACATTTTACTAGTTTTGATTTTTCAGTTTGTATGGCAGGTTTTGTTATCCGACCTGCAAAATTTCTTCAACTATTGTAGCGTTGCCTTAGAGAAGAAACCACGACGAATTTGCAGAATATATCTCGTTAACTGAAAAGCATTTGACTCCAATCGTTCAGTTTGTATGGAAGCTATACCAAATTTCGTGAAGATATATAGTCAAATGAGAAAGTTTCCCATGCGCTTGCATGGTTGATTCCGATCGTTCGGTTTTTATGGCAGTTACATGTTATAGTTAACGGATCTGAACAATTTCTTCCGATATTACATTATTTCTATGAACAATAACTCATACCAAAGTTTGTGATGATATATCGTTAAATGAGGAAGCTTACCATACCAGCACTAGATTCCGATCGTTCAGTTTGTATAGCAGCTACACGCTATAGCAAACCGATCTGAACAATTAATCGTATATTACATTATTAGCTTAGAAAATAACCTATGCCAACTTTTTTGAAGATATATTGTCAAATATGAAAGTTTTCCATACAAGAACTTTATTCCGATTGTTCAGTTTGTATGGCAGCTATATGTTGTAGTGGTCCGAAGAGCAGCTTCTTGAAGGGAAAATGATGTCTTAGAAACTGAGGGACTAGTTCTTATATATACAGACAGACGGTCAGACGGACATGGCTAAATCTACTCAGCTCAACACACTGATCATTTAAATATATACTTTATAGGGTCTCCGACGCTTCCTTCTGAGTGTTAAAAACTTTGTGGCAAGCTTAATATACCCTGTTCAGGGTATACAAAAAAAACTAAAATAAAATTTATAAAATTTAAGAATAAGTAAGTTTCCAACACAGTTATGAGTTTTACGATTTAAAACAATCTCAATCGAGAAACGCTGTTTCTTTATGAAGTGGGCATATATTTTTCTGCCAGGCAATAAGAAAAAAAGATACAACTGTCAGGCGGAGAACCGTTGCGTTAAAATTAAGAGCTCATACTGGGTGCGACGTTCCTACAGGTGCCTAAAAAATCTATTTTTAGAATACCAAGCGAAAAAGTTTATCTATTTTTTTTGATTTGCCCTAATAAATATAGCCTTAACCAGTTTTGTAAAAATAAAATTTAAAATTTGTATAAAAGTTTCATATTTCATATTTTATTTCATAATTTTTTTATTATTTTATAAAATTTTTTCAATACATTTTATTTATTAATTTGTTCTTTAAAGGCAAAATTTTTGGTAATTTTTTAATAATTTTTTTACTTAATTTTTTCTTCTATGATTTACTTTTTTCAACAGGTTCGTTTTGAGATTGGTTCATATTACAGTAATGGGTCTAATGGGTCGTCTGCTCTAATATATGTAACTACAATAACTTTGTATTCTTGAAAGTACTAACAAGCAATATAAAACATTTTACTACATTGTTTAAAAATATGTCTAAATTTTTAAGTTTTCTTGTTCCTTTTTTATATTAAATTTTAGATTTACTATTTTTAGATTTATTTATTTTAATTTAATTTTTTATTTTTTGTTTTGAATAATTAAAAGATTAATTTATTTTTTAAGAAATAATTAATTGTTTAAATTCTTTTATTTTCTAATGTTTAGATATAAATTTCGTATTTATATAACTAACTTTGAGTCGCCTGAACACATTTCTTCAATTAAATATTTTAGAATTCTGGATTTTAGTATTGTTTAGTTAGGTTTTAGAAAGTGGGTGAAAAGTGATTGAATGCATGCCAGTGCTGATGAACGCTGTATGACCATGCCGAGTATGAATATAGGTGATTAAAAGCATAAAGCAAGCATAACATAATTTTTACATTATTATTTACAGTTTAAAAAATAAAATATTTTATATTGCAAAAAAGTAAAATAAAAAAAAAAGTATTTGAAAAAGTATGAAAAAATATTACATTTACAATAAAACATGTTTTCACATTTTCGGAATATTGCAGAACAATAAAATAAAAAAAATCATTAAAAAATGTAATTAAAATTAAAGCAAAATATATAAAATATTTTTTATTTATTTATTTTTAAAGCAAAATATTTTTTTCTTTAATTTTTTAAAATATGCAATTTTTATAATATATAAATAGAGATCGAAATATGAAAAATAAATATTTCAAAAGTAAAAAATATATATTAAAACAAAATAAAATATTTGTTTAATAATTTTTTTTTAATACTTTGAAACATAAAGTTTTTATAAAAAATTTATAGAAATCGGAATATGTTTCCTTTTAGTAAATAACTTTTGTTTTCGTATATATTTACTAATTTTACTTACAATAAATATTTTCAAAAATTGTATAATAGAATCGATTTTTTTTTATGTACCAAACATATACAATTTTTTATTTTTTTTGATTTTTTTTAGTTATTTTTATTAATATACTTTATTTGTGTTGCCTTTTTATTGCAGTAGAATCGAAACATGTTTGTTGCATTTATTTTAATTGGATTGAATATTCGTAAATAACTGCTAATGGAATCCAAATATATTTTACATAAAAATATATATCAATCATGGCAAAAAAATTTTAGTCTAGTTAGTATTTATTTTTTTTGTTTTTTCATAAATTTACATTTCGTTAAACCCCCATAAACGCCTTTGATTTTGTAACGTTAGTATTCCAATAATTGAAACTAATTCTTATCAATTTTCTTTCATTATATTTCAAATAATCCCCACAAAAGCTAAAAAAAAAGTATACTTCCGAATTTCGGCAATTCTCAAAGTTTTACTATTCGTCCAAAATAAATAAAAGAAATCAGCGCAGTAGAATGTAAACTGCATCCCGCTGAAGATTAAAATAGCTAAAATATAGTTAACTGATTGTCCACTAATGAAGGACATCAGCTTAAGCGCATTTACTGCTCGCTGCAACGTCTGCTGCTGCCACATTATTATCCTTCACACTCGAATGCCGCTCGAATGCAGAGGAAATCATACGAATTTTCACAATTGAGTGCATTCAGCATGAGCGCTTAAAATGCTTGCTCTTTTATTCTTGCATTTTTAGTTCAACACTGTAATTCACAGGCCACAAAGTATTTGCTATCTTTGTGGTGAATCTACTTTTACTCTGTTTTTTTTTTTTTTTTTGTTGTCGCTACGCAAAAGTTTTAATATTATTTGCATTAGTTGCCACTATCTATTCGTAGGTTTGGTGAATTAATGTAGCTGACAAAAATTCGCAAGTAAATTTCGAAGATTTTATATGTGCAGTATCTGGCGTATACGTAACTTTTTCGTGGCTTGGTAAAGTATATGGCTGGGCGTATACTTAACTTGGTACCTTAGTAAGGTACATGATGGGGTAGGGCGTATACTTAACTTTCGTACATGTCGATATGTAATACTTATTTCGAATTCGTTGTTGTTTATAGATTTTTTTTTTAACTTAACTCAATAGTGAAATGTGTAAATGCCTCTGAGAGTATAAAAGCCTTTATGAAAATATAAGCCTAAAATTTTGCTAATAATTGCATACTTTTGGGAGTTTCACGTAGCATGTGTACTGATCTTAAGGTGCTAGCGCATGTACGGTTGAAAATATTTAAGTCTTGTAGCTTTTTATCGGCTTAGAAAACACGAATTATAATTATATAAGAACTGCACCTGTGAAATGTATTAGAGCGTTGGAACAGCCAAAGCTAACCTTTTATATGAACATGCTCGACTCGCATTTAAGTTTATTTACTATTTTTAGTTCGCACAAATTTAAATGTACTATATACAAAAATGTTAATTGAAATTTTTTTTCTGAAAGTCAGTCAAGAAAATGGCTTGTGTTATTATAAATACACAAATTTTTCTTATTAATAATTAATTTTTCACTCGTTGTTGTATTTAAATGTAAATAAACGTCATATTAGACATACACGTCGTATACGTAACATTGCTTGATAGCCTAGAAGTTGTTTGATAATGTCATACTCATTTTAAATAAATAAATTATACAATTACAGTAAATTATTCATAAGCAACTTAAGCAACGCACGAACATATAGTTTCCACTGTTTTTTGTTGAATCAATTTTCATTTTTCACGATTACATTTTCAATTTGCCATGCTGCCATACTTAACAAACAGACATACGCACTTACCCACGAAGCATAACTGCACTGAATTTATTTCTAATATTTACTTGACATTTCTTGTTGCCCAACTTAAATTCCATTTTAATAATTTAAGCTACTTAAGTGTCTTTTGGCACAAATCTGCCACTTGATTTAGCCAAAGGCACCGTCAGCAGCGAGCGGACGCGAAGGTCATTAGTATAGAAGACAGGTATATATGTATGTATTATATGTGTATTTGTGCTGATGTCTGTGTGTACATTCGTAATGCGTCAATACATACATTTGCATGCGTTTATGGAAAGGTGGAGTCTAGGAGTGCCATCGCATGTGTTGAGCAAACAAGCTTGCGCCTGGCATTGGCATTTATGCATGTGCGAGTACGAAAAGTCCCATGTTGAGTCGCAGCAGCAGCTAACGTGCGCATAAGTGTTGCTGTAAATGTTTCATCGCCAACCGCGTCTAACATTCGGAATTCGAATTTCATTTCACTTATGATGACATTCAAAAATACGTTTTTTCTTCTGTCTAATACCTTGGTGACAAGTGTCGCCCTCGCTGTTGCTGCCGCTGGCATGCCATTGCATATGAATATGTTAACAGTCGTCATTGTCAATCATATGCGCAAGTATGCATGGGAATGTGTGTATTTGTACTCGTTGTTGTATTTTCTACAATATGCATTTCTGCTCAGATGTGAAGGTGAGTTTCATTGTCATTGTTTTGTGGGCACAAAGGTTTACCGCCAGCACTGATTTTATGCTATTTTTAAATTTTTGAACTTGAATTGGCTTAACTTGGCTGGAAAAGTGATCTCTAAGATATAATTATAACATGAGTTTGTGCAAAAATTAAGTTTCGATTCCATTTTGTTTCATATAATAATGTTAAGAAATTTTTAAAAATAAAGCTTAAGTTAAATTTTAAATAAACAACCATTATTATTAATTATTTATTTATTATTTGAAGTCATTGGTGTTTAGCAATAAACCAGACTCTCTTCAAGCTTTAGAAGTCAATATAGAACGTGCTATTCATGACATAGAACTTGATTTGAGTGATGTTCTGGCTGCCTTTTATTTATAGTCTAAAACGCTTTTTCTATGCTTAAATTCCATCTGCTCATCTGCAGCCTACTATCAAGGGTATTAATAAATTGCTCTTGCCACCACTTTCAATTAATTGCTTTAAATCAATTACAATGATTCCCTTATAATCTGTTTCCGTTTCCTACAATTAACACACCGTTGCGCTGCTTTTGTATCAATGCTTTTCACTACATTTATCTTCAAGCTGCCATTTGTTGAAATTGATACATACGTACATTCATATATATACAAACGTCAACCCGTTCAACTGCGTCCCTTTAAATGCCTTGAGGGTGCGATAAAGTGCCATAAATTTTACAAGTTCCCCTCACAGCTAACCGGATATGCATAAGCACATGTACACACATACTACATACACATGTATGTGTATGATATTTGTATATGGAAGTGTGCAAATGTTTTGCAGCAGCTGTCGTTAGCGCTGTCTGCCTTCAATAACTTTTAACTTAATTTTCCCCCAATGAATTGAAATTCATTGGCTTTCACAGATTTTCTCAGAAATAGCACAAGCATATCAATGAACTAAAGTGTTTACATACTATGTAAATATGTACACTTATGTGTGGCGTAACATTTTGAATGCTTGTATGTATGTGAAACGGGTTGAGTTGCTGCTTCATTGTTTGCTTTTTATAATCTGAACACCTATAACTTTAACCAGAATATACCAGAATTGGTCATTCAGTTTTAGAAATCGACCGGAAATTTCACGGATGCTCTTTCCTCATCAAGAGTCTCACAATCTGGCCGATCAAAATTAAGTTTTTCTATAGATAATTTTGCTATTTCATATGATATTCTCAAGAAATTTGGTACAGATTATTAGCTAAGGCAGCGCTATAATTTCTGAATATATTGTTCATTTCGAACGACTATAGCTTATAACGGGTGATTTTTTAAGAGCTTGATAACTTTTTAAAAAAAAAAAACGCATAAAATTTGCAAAATCTCATCGGTTCTTTATTTGAAACGTTAGATTGGTTCATGACATTTACTTTTTGAAGATAATTTCATTTAAATGTTGACCGCGGCTGCGTCTTAGGTGGTCCATTCGGAAAGTCCAATTTTGGGCAACTTTTTCGAGCATTTCGGCCGGAATAGCCCGAATTTCTTCGGAAATGTTGTCTTCCAAAGCTGGAATAGTTGCTGGCTTATTTCTGTAGACTTTAGACTTGACGTAGCCCCACAAAAAATAGTCTAAAGGCGTTAAATCGCATGATCTTGGTGGCCAACTTACGGGTCCATTTCTTGAGATGAATTGTTGTCCGAAGTTTTCCCTCAAAATGGCCATAGAATCGCGAGCTGTGTGGCATGTAGCGCCATCTTGTTGAAACCACATGTCAACCAAGTTCAGTTCTTCCATTTTTGGCAACAAAAAGTTTGTTAGCATCGAACGATAGCGATCGCCATTCACCGTAACGTTGCGTCCAACAGCATCTTTGAAAAAATACGGTCCAATGATTCCACCAGCGTACAAACCACACCAAACAGTGCATTTTTCGGGATGCATGGGCAGTTCTTGAACGGCTTCTGGTTGCTCTTCACCCCAAATGCGGCAATTTTGCTTATTTACGTAGCCATTCAACCAGAAATGAGCCTCATCGCTCATCGGACACGGACGCGAAACACATTTCGAACCGAACACTGATTTTGGTAATAAAATTCAATGATTTGCAAGCGTTGCTCGTTAGTAAGTCTATTCATGATGAAATGTCAAAGCATACTGAGCATCTTTCTCTTTGACACCATGTCTGACATCCCACGTGATCTGTCAAATACTACTGCATGAAAATCCTAACCTCAAAAAAATCACCCGTTACCTGCAATACAAATTGACCCATACATATTAAGTCCTTGCGTAAAAAACCTTTTTTATTTCATATGATATCTTTGTGAATTTATAATATATATTTGTTCGAGTCAATGCTATAATTTTCAAAAAATTTTTAAGATCAGACCACTATAGCATATAGCTGCCATACAAATAGATCGGTGAAAGACAAGTCTTTGTATGGACACCACTTTTGTTTGACAAGATTTCTACACGAAATTTGTCGTTTAATATTGTCCAAGGCCAAGCTACAGTTTTCTGAAAAAAAAAAAAATTGATTGATCAAAATCAAGTGCTTCTATGGAAACCTATTTATTTGACAAGATATCCTCATGAATTTCGACATGGATTATGATTTAAAGCAGCGGTAAAGCTTCGGAAGAATTTTCAAAACCGAGGTACAGACCTTCTTATGTTATAACAAAAGCAGCTGTGGGTGGTTATAGGTTTGGTGCAGCCGAAATCAACTTGTTTTTATTGTTTTTCCGCAAAAATCGTTTTTTATTTTAGTAAGCCAGAAGGCCCTCAGGCTCTTACCGTGCGATATGTGAAGCATTTATCAAGTGGCTTCTGGGGCAAAAGGTTCGCTCATATGTATGTGAAAATTGATTGCCTTAGTTTTGAGTGTGAACAGTTAAAAGCAGAGGCAAGTGTGGCGCCTAAGAATGTATGTGTGTATATATGTATATATGTTTGCGCCAATATAGTTTCTCAATATAGCAGAGGCCAATTGTTAGGCTGACTTGAGCTTGTTTTCAGTATTAAAACGCACACACACATATGTACATGTAAATATGCATCTCAGCCTGTTTGTATGGCCTACTTTCAAAATTTCCACTCATAAATCTTATGAAATGAAAATCAAACTGATTGAATTGTATATCCCACAGCCGTTGAACCTTTCTACACAAACATTTCTTGATGTACGTCGGTACATAAATACCTAAAATCACCGCACAGCCGCAAACACATATACATAAAGTATATATACACATACATATGTGAGCATTATGCCAGTAAGGAAGTGAAATTGCAAGCAGCAGTGTAAAGCTGCCAAATCTTTGTTAGATGTGTTATTTTCCTGTACAAACTCAAACATACATGCATACACTACTACAAACACTGCAACTTTTGTGTACACAGTAAGGCAGGCAAAAGGTAAATTGATGACTACGCTGATTGATTTTCGCTACTAATGGCAGCTCAACGGCGGGTGGCCGGCTGCTACCATACACCAACACATAAACGAATAAATATGTATGTGTGTTTATTACGTGCGCTGGACCAGTAACTTTATTGGTTGCCCGCTGCTGATTACTCTGCTTGAGTAGTTGGCAACGCTGCTGAATCATTGCTTCGACACTGTGGCGCCGATTGTGTGCATAGTGGCTGATATGCTTCACTTTACTTGCTCAAGCCAAGTTATTTGGCGAAATGGAAAATTCGTTGCTGTTATTGTTGTAGCCTGTTTCAGTATGTCGGGGTAATCATTTTGGTATCAAGGGCATTCGGTTTGTGATGTTTTGGTGGAAATATTGATATATTTTTTATATAATACATACGTATATGATTTAGGCGGCAGCGATGGTATTTATTTCTCGAAATTTGCTATAATAGTATATTGGTATGTATAGACTTGAGCACTGCTTAGAGTAATTTTTTCTCCAAGTAAAGTGTCTAGCACAGTAATATAGAGTGAATGAATTCAGATTTGTCAAATATTTCAATTTCCATTATTTATCATGTACAAAGAAAACTTTTATAATTACAAACAATGATATTGCACAATTCGATTAGCAACCTGAAACCTTATTAATGTAGTATTAGTAAATGATTTCCATCATCGTCTCAACTCCTGTCAATACGATTTAAATGGTGTAGTACTACTAATCAATCTGTGGTGTTCCAGTTCCACACTGTATCAAAGTGAATACTAACATAATCGCCAACCATAAATTACATGAACTTAAGATATTGCAAATAAAATAAGTACAAATAAAATAATTTTTGTTTCAATTCCAAAACGTTGCGTCTCTGATTTGGTTTTATTTCGATATTTAGAACAATTATCTCCTTCGTTTCCTTCAACACGGTTTAGATAACATTTAAAACATTTACAAATCATTCTGTGGCGTTTCATTTCCGTTATTTTTCAAATCGTTCCTTTTTTGCTATAGTTTTGTTTCTGACTATTTAAGGTCTACATCCTTGCTTTCACTTCAATACATATTATACTATTAAGAAGCAGTCTGTGGTGTTTCAATTCCACACTGTATCAAAGTCATTATCAGCATAATTGCCAACCATAAATTATGTGTATGTAAGACATTGTTAATAAAAAAAGTAAATATAAAATAACTTTTGTTCCAATTCCAAAACGTTCCGTCTCAAATTTGGTATATTTAAAAGATTAAAAAAACATTGCGTGGCGTTTCATTTCCTTTATTTTTATTCCAATCCCAAATCGTTTCTATTCTGCTTTGGTTTTGTTTCTATAGAATTACTATTTCCTTTTAATCACTTTAATACGTTTTAAATAATATTTAAAATATGTAGTACTACTAACACAGTTACTTTCCATTTCCACACTATACCACTACTATTCCTTTGCATTAGTAAATTTTATTTCTTGCTTACATTTATGTTCCAGTTCCAAACCGTTTCAGATCTTTTTACATGGTTTCATTTTCATTAGTCTTTTTATTCGAAAGCTTTATATTCGAAAAGAAAGTAGTAATAAATTTGAGCTTTAAGACTTCAAAATGGCCATAAGTTTATCATTATCTTTATACCGTTACAGAGATGCTTAAAAATTCATATCGTTCCTATTGAAATTTTATTTGATACTATGGCGAAACATATCAGGAAATATTGGCAAATATACAAATTGTTTGAAATATTTACTTTTAGAGCAGCAGTGAAGCCTATCAGATTTGTATCAAAGGAATTAAAAAATGTTTCAAGTCCTTATTGCCTGAATCGAACATAAAATATTAATATACTTTTTTAACTGTTTGCTATTAAATTCGTTTCATACATAACTTTTTTCATAATAATTGTTTTGCTCTGTTTCCAAAACGTTTTTTTTTTATATATTACCTATTTATTGATTTTTTGTTTTAAATAAAATGTTTAAATAGTTTGTTCCAATTCCAATTTATTCCATATTTCGGCTGGTAATAGTTTTTTGCTATGAGAAGCATTTCTGCTAAAAAAATAGTGTTCATAAGTTTTGTTAAAAATTCCGTTTCGTTCCGTTTCCAAATTGCTTCTTTCATATTATATATTACTTAGTTACGTTTTTTTCTAAAAAGTCGTGAGAAAATATTTTGCTCCGATTCCATTTCGTTCCGCATTATATTTAAAAAAATTACAAAATCCTTCTTGCTAAAAAATAGTGATGGCAATATTTTGTACCGATTCCATTTCGTTCCATATTATATTTTAAAGAAACATTTTCCGCAGACTTTGCAGACTGATATGTATATGTTTTAAAATTTCCACCTTAACTTAGCTACTGTGCCGCAATACCGTAATAACGAATTTCATCTAATCCTCACCAATCCAAGCAGTTTGCACTTTTACAAATATGCATACATTCATACATACTAGTACACAGTTATAAATGGTATTTGCTTTACTAATTGTTGTCGACTAGTATGTATACATACATACCTACAAACATACACAGATATGTACAGCTGTTGACAACTAATTAGAAACGCCACATATTTTGAAGTAAATGTATTTTCCAATAAATCACGTATATTTATTGTATATTCCCTCATTTTATTGAAACCTATGTTAAACTTAAACTCTAATAGTAAAAGTTTAGTTTAAAATTCGTTTTTGCTTTGAAGATTTTAACAAAAACATGTGGGATAAAAGATTTGAGTGCGACAATTAATTAGAAACAAAAATATTTTATCAACAAAAAATAATGATAATACAAAAACTTGCTTATTTTCAGTTAGTGTTTTATTCGATATTTCTTTTACTTTACATATTTGGGATGTTCCATAGGATTTAAGTCTGGGCTGGACAGTTCCCGCTCCAAAAAATTTATAGAATTTTTATTAAAAAACTTTTGTGTCAACTTAGACGTATGATTTGAATGGTTATCTTCCTTATAACAAGCAAATTTTCCTCAGCCCATGTCAACATGACATTTTTTAGGATGTCGATGTATTTCACCTTGTTTAAAATTCCATCAATCTTGTAGAGTGGACCAACACCATTCCAAATAAAACATCTTCACACCAAGATTGATCCTCCACCATACTCAACTACGGGTGGAACATAGCGAGGATCAAATTCTTGAATTATTGGATGCGAACATAAATTGTTCTCTTGAATATTTGGACATTGTATTCACCTTGAATTTCATGTAGATCGCCAGTGAAACTCTTTTTGGGTTCCTTCGCGAGGGTGCTCTAAAGTAAACAGAAATTAAAAAAAATAAACAGAACATATGGTTTTTTTTTGGCAAAATCAATTTATTTTCTTCAAAATAGTCTCCTTCTGCTTCAATAGAGCTTTTTGCACGGTCCAAAAGCATGTCAAACGAGTATTTTAGCTCGTTGAAAGCCTTTTGAATGGCCTCTACGTCTGCATAACGCTTTCTTTTCATAGGCAAATGCATTTTTTCGAAAAGGAAGAAGTCGCACGGTGCCATATCAGGTGAATACGGGGAGTGGTTAATGGTTAAATGTGATTTTTGGTCAAATAATCATCCTTCGAAGATTCTGAGCAATTTTTGGTCGTCAGTCAATTTGTGCGGAACAAACCGTGCACACACCTTTCGTAAGCACAAATGTTCGGTCAGAATGCGATAAATCGATGTTTTGGAGATGTTCAATTTCATTTCCATGAATTCCAATGTTGATTTCGGCTGATTTGATGAATTCACGTACAGTTCCAATGGAATTTCCGGTGATCACGGATTTTGATTGGCCCACATGTTGATCGTCACTTATGTCCTTACGACCACCTTGAAAACGTTGAAACCACTCGTGCACTCTGCTACAGATAGGCAATCATCGTCATAAGCTTATTTCATCAATTGAAGCGTTTCGGTAAAAGTTTTACCAATTTCAAAACATAATTTAATGTTGGCTCTTTGTTCGAAGCTCATTTTCGCACCAATAACACAAACATACTGACACTTAAAACGCAATAGCTCCACAGATGAAATGTCATGAAATTTTCATTAGACAATCGATAAAAATAGCAATTTCTAACGCACTAGTCGACATATAGATGGCGCCACCAGGGGCGCAAATAACAAAACATCCTGACCTTAAAACCCCGAAATTTTAATTTTTAGTTCCAATCTGTTAATGTCATAAAAATTTTTCATTCGGCAATTTGGAAAATTTTAAAATTCTGCATATAATTAAGGGAAAATTCAAAAAAGTCCTGTTTATTGAAACATTTAATTAATTCTAGTTTTTTTTTACGTTTTTCAAGACTTTGGGGAAGGTAAAAATTCTAAAAATTTAAAGGGGAAATTTAAAACTTTTTTTGAGCATTTATTTCTTAGAAACTTTAATAATATATTTTAAACCACAACTTTGAAACACACGCTTACTATAAATCAGTAATATTATTAAAAAAAATTTAAAGCACCTTCAGGAATTTTAATTTTTTAAAAGGTAGTAGTCTGGGTTATTTTGGCTCTTGATGTTATCTGAAATCAAATATTCTTGATTATTCTTAATCTATAGACATGTCATTCTGGTCGGAACTAGTGAAGTTAAATTTCAAGGGTAAATAACAAAATGGCGGACTTTGAAAAAAAAGTTCTTTTATTTTAGCAAAGAAAGGGTTGTAAAATAAAAATTAGAGGTAAACAAATTCTTGTTGGTACCGACGAGAACTATGAGTGTGGAGAACAGTCTTTTAAAGAGTTTGAAAGCCATCGGTTCAGTAAAAAAAGAAGTTGGGTACCCGGGCCGCCCAAAGAAAAGCAATGTTTTGTGAAAAACGCTTTTTCGGCCGATTTTAAAAAAGTTGGACTGAGCGGCGCTCTAGAAAACTCGTTATAACTCCCGAAATATTTCGAATTTCTGTCTGAAATTTTCACAATATATTCTCAAGACATGGTACTTTAAAATTTAAAGGTAAAAAAAATCGTTTTTTTTTAACCCAAGTTACCAGACTACCTTAAAAAAACTGTTTCTAATTGGCTGTCGCACTTCATTCACCTTCTATATCGTAACGCATTTACTTTTTGGGGAAAACAAATTGAAACAAGTTTAACTTCACAACTACAAAACAGAGTGAACTTAGTAGAAAAAACACGAACAATGGAAGATTTTTAAAGGAATAAAATATAATTTTTATAAATTTTTATAAAACCAAATTTAAGGGGTAGCGTTTCTAATTAGCTATCAAAAGCTGTATATCTGAGCAGAAAATAAGGACTGTTTATACATAAGTACAGGTTTGCAGCTGCTTATAGACATATATATGATATATGTATATATTTTTTCTGTGTTCTTGGAAGCTCAACAAGGCCATTGGGCTATTCCTGAGGCTTGGCTTGGCAATTTAAAAACAGACTAGAAGGCGCTAAATGTGCTGCTGGACATATTTATGTACAAATTTACACAAACAAAGGCTCTGTTATATGTCTGTTCGTAACTATGTACCTTTGTGTCAAAGTTCAATTGATTTTTTTTTTACATTTTCCTTCCCACTACCTTTTGCAGCAAGGATTTAAGCCCAAAAGATTGAAGATTTATAGCTGTCGGGTGCCAACAAAAACACATGCTAGCCGAATCACGTGACCTTCAGCATTGGTGACATATACTTATATACATATAATATGGGTCATTTATTTTTACTTTAGTAATATATTTCTCTCATGCATATATAACGTATAATTGATGAGCGAGTCTACGCTGTCTAATGTTGAGCTTAATTGCCCCCTTTTAAAAGAAATTCTGGCAGCAATTGTAAATGACAACCGTGGACAGATTAGCGGACACACCACCACACATAAACGTTTAAAAGATTGCGACTCAAGCGCTGATAATGCCACAAACAGAAGCTCGAAAGCAGATGATGGAGAGAGAGAGATAGAGGATAGAGAGTGAGAGTGAGAAGATGAAATAGAAAAGCTGCGCAAAAAAAGGTATAAGTAATCCCGTTATTAGCAGCACAGTAGATTGCATCCCACTAGTACGTGTTAATTTGTGAATATTTGCTGAGCAGCTCTTCCCATGCAGCAAAGGCACTAAGGTGATGGCAAATGCCAAGGCAAGCAGCTTAAAATCGATTAGCATCAATTTCCTGTCACTGACAGTGTGTGTGTGCTTTAGCAGTCACCTGCAGCCTGTGGTGGTGGTAGCGAATGGGCCTTTTGTCTTAGCTTGCCTCCAGCTAGCAGTTGTCGGACATTTACATACACATACGAACAAATATATAACCGCTCACACATACATAAAATGAAAAGTAGGGTCTGTTTCGCCGGATCAATTGACCACTTTACCTTGAAAACACTCGCACACCCATACATACATATGTACATACGTCGAGCATATGCATAAGTACGCTTGCAAATATGAGTTTATGCCCCTTGTTGTTGTTGTATGTATATTGAGCTTCATATGCTTTTAGTGCTGCTTTACACGTGAGCATATGTATTGTTCATAGTATGTGTGTGTATGTGTGGCACCATGCGGGAGTACATTAAATCGTTGCAATTAATTGTGGGCGTCGCTGGCGAGTTTGTAAAATGGCTTGTGTGGTTTTAATTAAATTTAAGCCGCTTTGTATGAAGCTTACTTAAGTACAAACACGACAGTGATGGCATACACAGATGTGAGTATGTGTGGCTGTATGCTAATAGTTTGTTGAGTGCAAATGGCAGGTGGATATGGTAAAGCGTCAGAAGCGCGTCGATATCAGTTAGCTGCCTATTAAAGCAAACATGAAATGTATTTCTTTGGTGTAGGTGTACTTAATTGCAGTAAATATTTTTGATTGAATCGATTACTTTGTTTCGTTTTCAAATCGTTCCTCATAGGCTGTCTATTAATAATTGCTCCAAGCATACAAAATATTTTTACTAGCAAAAATTAGCTAAAAAATATAAAAATATTTTGTTCCATTTCCATTTCGTTCCTATAATGCCATATTTAATTAATAAAAAACATGGTCTGACCAAATTTTTTTACTTTCATGTGTAATTGTTGCTACCAAAAATTAAAGAAAATTTTTTGTTCCATTACCATTACGTTCCTCTCTGAATAAATATATAATTATAATAGTCTACGTGAATATGACAATAGATTAAATATATTTTCGTAAAAATAAATTAACCAATCAAATAATCTTTTCTTATTCCATTTCGTTCCTCCCTATATACATACATACATACATATGTATGTATAAATAAAAAATCAAGTATAGGCAATTGTTAATTGCATTCAAATTTCTGTAATTATGTTTTGGACCAACATTCGCTGCTTTTTAACTAAGTGTTCAAATTCATGGCTTTTTGTATAATTCTTTATGATTAGGAAAAATTTTTATTAATTTCCAATAGTACCATATTGTAATTAATACTTCTTAAATGGAATAATATATTTAGTCAATAAATATTTCTTATACGAAAGTTGTTTTACATACACACATACAGATTAAAAAAAAAATTATGGAAATGTTTCGTTTCCAATGCGTTTTTCACCTTAAAGCAATTTTACCTAAATAACGGGTGATTTTTTAAGAGCTTGATAACTTTTTTAAAAAAAAAAACGCATAAAATTTGCAAAATCTCATCGGTTCTTTATTTGAAACGTAAGTTGGGTTTCATACACATATTTTTTAAAAATAATTTTTTAAAAGTTGCCGCGTCTCGTTTTGGTCCATTCGGGGTTTTTCAAACCCTTTAAGCAAATTTTACCCGAATTTTTGGTTTTTTTTTTGGGGGGGTTTAAAATTTTGGCGTTAAAATGACTTTTTACCCTTTTTAAAATTTTTTAATTTTTCCTTCCCGGGTTCCCCTTTCCCCAAAATTGTTTTTTTTAAAAAATTTTTTGTCGATAAATTTTTTAAAATTTTTCTAAATTAATAAAAAAATATTTATCAGGGGGTTTAATTTTTCCCCTCCTTTTTTTTTTAAGCCCTTCCCGGGTACCCCCCCGGGGCCCTTTAAAAAAAAATTTTTTTTAAATTTTTAATTTTTAAGTAAATTGTTAGCACTTTTTTTAAAAGGCCCCCCTTTCCTTTAAACCCCCTTTAAAAAAAAGGTTCCGTTTTTTCACTTTAAATTTTTCCCTTTAAATTTTTTTGTTTTTTCAAAAGTTCTTTCAAAAAAAAGTTTTTTTTTGTTTAATTTTTAGGGTTTTTTTTAAAAAAAATTTTTAAAAACAAAAATTTTTTGGGGAATTTTTAACCAAAACAAAAGTTTAAAATTTGAAGTTTAAAAAGGTTTGGGGTTTTAATTTAATATTGTTTCTTTCGCAATATTTTTTTAAACCTTTATCATGCGCCTACCACAAAATTGCTGAATTTTAATAAATATATATTTTTCGAATAGGAAAAATACTATTTATATAAAAATGTACATATATAATTTTTAAAAAAAGGTTCCGATTCCACTTCGTTCCTTTACTTTTGAAACATTCCTATCAAAGATTTTGGAACTGTGTTATAATTTTAGTTTTAAGATAGTTAAAAACAATTACTTAAGCAAATTTTTTTGTTTTTATAGTGTTTCAATTTCAAGTTGTTTACGTCACAATATTTGTAACTACTGAAATTTAAAAAATTTTTTTTTAAAAATATTATTATTTTATATATAAAAATATCTAATTAGGTACACATAAAGAAAATTATAAAACAAAAATGTTTCGATTCCACTTCGTTCCTTTTTTTTTAAAAAAATATGTTTAACATTACGAGGCGTATTTTTAGCATTAATAACTTTTACCTAAAATTTGTGTTCCGATTCCAATTCGTTCCTTAACTTGTCATTAATTACTACTAACTATTTTAGCAAAAAAAATAAAATATTTCGATTTAATAAATATATTTCCAATGACAAGAAGGTAAAATATATAAAATCATGCAACTCTTTTTTTTTTTTAAATAAAAATAATACAAAATAAAACACTGTACAATAGCTTAAACATTAAGTCACATGCAGTTAACTATTTACAACTGTACAAAATTTAAGCATAATTTTACTTCTCTTAGACGAGATTTATGGCGTAAAACTTATACTGCTAAGAAGAAGCAAAATTACCCCAAGGCTAAGTGGTGTTAACGTGATTTCTATTTGATTTTTGTTGTTAGTTTAAGAATCGCTGAGTTGTACTAAAGATTTTTGGTTCTAATTTTGGCTACTTTGCAAATTGCTAATGTCAAACAAAAGTTATGTAACAACAGGCCAATTCAGAAAAACAAAATTCAAAGCTACTTTTTTTTTTAAATTCATGTCAATTAAAGGCTTTGCTAATTTTTTATAATTATCAAAAGTGTTTTAGGATAAGCAACTTATGCAGAATTCGATTAGTAAAAGCGAATTGTAATTAATTTTCAATAAAAACGCTAATATCTATAACCATAATAAATATAATAATAATAATAATGATAATAGTAATATTATTTTTTTGTTTTGTAAAATTTAAAATTTTCATTATAAGAAAATTTCGAAATTAAGTTAAATAGAAAAATTTATGTGATACTCAATTATGGTGAAGACTAACTTTGATGCTAAATTTGCGTGTCTGAATTTTGACCCTCTGATCAATCCAGCTCGGACGACGACCACTTTGACTTTGGATGGATGGCTTTATATGTTACAACGTGTGAACGATAACGATAACGGTAAACGGTTTAACGGGTAACAGTAGAAGTATTTAAATGGAAAACAAATTTGTTTCATAACGGGAACAACAGTTTCAATTTGGTACGAATCGTTACAGTTTTGGCAAGTGTGGGGTATAGATTTGGAGAAAAGAATTTTTGAAAATTTTCATTTATTAAAATCATGATTTTTTTTTTCGGTTTTTGAATCAATATATTTGCTTTTTAAATAAATCACTTAATAATATTTTGAATAGTATTTAAAGTAATGTTTTGTAGTAGTTGTAGTACAATACAGAGCGCTATAGAATAATGAATTAGTTCAATATGTAAGTACGTACATATTTAAAAACTTATAAAATATTATAATAATATGTATAAAAATATGAATATAAGAAAGTCTAAGAGCGAAGAGTAGCATAAAAGTGTTTGCTTAGCATACTATAAAGACAGAGAGAGAAAGACAAGTATATGGTAGGAGAAGTGAAAATTTGGAAGTATTTTTTTTTAAAGCAAATTTTAAAAATATTTCTTCAGGAGTTGGCTGGACAGGTGGTGGGTTAAAAGGTCCACCATTAAGTGGAAAGTTTCTTAAAATAAATTAAAAAAAAAATAAACTAAAATAAATTTCCTATAGCGTATTTTCACTACTATTTTTTTTTGTAATAAAGTAAATTTTATTTTTATGAAATTATTTCTACGACGTTCGATTTTTTTTTTTTTATTTTTAAAGCCTTTATAATATTTTTGTATGAGAAACAAAAAATACAATCATTTGAAAGTGCTAAGAATGTAAAGAAAACTATTTTAATGGCTAAATAAAGGTAGCTGGAAAAATATTATTTAAATATTATTTTTGGGTGGGAGTGAAAAATCAATAGAAATATTCAAAAATTAATTAAATTAAGAAAAATATTTTAAATTTTCATTAAAGCAATTAATTTTGTATGGAATTAAAAAGTTTTAGTTTTTTATTAAATTATAAATTTATAACCGGTACAAAAACTTTGTTCAATAATAACTATTAATGAATTAATATTTTTTTTGCAGTTTTAAAAAAATTAAAGCAATTAAAAAAATAAAAAAAAAATTAAAAAAAATTTAAAGACTAAATATTTTTATGGAATGAAAAATTTTCGGTCGGCTGTTTGTCCCAGGTCATTTTAAGTCAACTAATATATTTCAACGTTTTCGTTAAAAATTCCAATATACTATTTTTGACAAAACATAGCAAGACTTTTAATATAAATTTCGCGCGAAAACCCACTCGCCAAATATATTTTTTAATTTTTATATTTTTTATCTTTGCCATATATCACCTTAGAGTGCATTCGGAGATTTTTACGATGAAAGAAATTATTTAACAAAGAAGTTCCATAAAATTTTGTCGTATCATTCAGAATCTTAGAAACGGCCTTCAGTGAAAATTGTTTGTCGCGAGTAAGTGTTTTTGATTGGTACGAATTGTTCAAAAAGGGTCGAGAAAGCGTTGACGACGAACACGTCCAGGACGGCCATCAACATCCACAACATCCACTGATGATCAACACGTCAATAAAATAAAGAAATTGCTGCCTGAGAATCGACGAACGTTGAATTTTCGGAAGGATCGGTGAAAACCATTTCATTTGGGCCTAAGAAATATGAAAGCAAAGATTGGTTCCAAAATCATTAATTTTTTTTTGAATAACAATCGTGTTGACGTCTGTGAAACAATGCTTTTCGACTACCAGGATATCATGAAACGTTTTATTACTGGCAATTAGTCTTGGATCTATGCTTAAAACTCTGAAACAAACGATCAAGCATCCAAATATCTTGGCAAAGGTGAGCCGAAGCCGAAAAAACCACATAAAATCAGGTCAAAAAGCAAGGTTATGTGACAGTTGTAGTGTGCTCCGAATTCCTTTCGACCGGTCAAACTGTCAACGACGAATACTATTTGAGTGTTATGAGTCATTTACACCAAGCTATTCGTAAAAAAGAAACCGGAATTATGGGTTGACAACTCTTGGTTTTTGCATCACGATAATGCACCGTTACATATTGCATTAACCCCTGTGATTTCTGACTATTCAGCAAAATCAAACGACTGCTCCGAGGAAACCGTTTTGAGTCAATATACGGTAATCGCTACGCGCATTGAAAGCTATTCCAGAAATTGACTTAAACAACTGTGTCGAGAACTAGAAAAATGTTGGGGTGGGTGTATTGGGGCCAAAAGGGATTACTTTGAGGGGTTCATCATAGATTTAAAAGAAAAAATTAAGAATTTAAAAGTTATGAACAAAGTCTAACTATTTTTTGCTCATATTAGTAGATGTATATACTTTTGTAGGACTAGGGAAAAACTTTCAAAATTCGAGAAAAAAATTTAAAAAATTAATTTTAAAGTAATAATAACCAGCATACAAATTGTTACACTTCACAATGAAAAGTGGAATTTTGGACGCCTTCAATATATTAAAAAAAAGTAAAATACAAAAAATACAATTTCAAGTTTTAAATTTTTCATACTATGTGTATGCTATTTTATTTATTTTTAGAAAAGAAAATTGGAATTCATAAGAATCTATTAAGCACTTAAATTTTAATCACTTTGTAATTTTGCAGACGAAACAAAAAATAATAATAATTAATTACAAGTTAGTATTATCCAAAAAAAGCAACAATTAGCAAGTGATAGTTTGCAAATATTAGAAACAGTTTTAGAAAAATTATCAAATCAAACAAGCTTTATAAAAATTATGTTTTACTGCGCGCTTACTTTAATTTTAGTGAATCTAAAGATTCTTACACTTGTTAAAATCAAAGAAAAGTGATTGGCAGTTTTTAACTATAGCAACTTTATTGCCACAAAAATTTAAAAAATAAGTGTTTTCAAAGCGTTGTTTTTTGTCAATTTTAGTGGGTGTATGGCTTGTCTCAGAAATTAGTAACAGTACTTTAGTAAGCCAAAAGCAAAGCAAATATACAGGATGAGATGTTTGTTGCTTTGTATTCGTCCAACAATTTTATGAAAAAAAACTAAATTTAAGTGCAGAACAGAGTGAAAAAATATAAAGACATAAGGGGGTTTATGAG
>CM050324.1:2321373-2342292 GCA_027475135.1 Bactrocera correcta
TGGCCTAGTTTGAACATCATATTACTCTATTAACATTGTAAGCAATTTTAATTGCTAATTTCTAAATAACCTTAAGTCGAAATAGCGCCCAGTACAAGCCAATGCGATATTTAAATCTATAGAAACAATATACTCGTATAATATTTCTACTAATTGGTCGTTGTCGAAAATTTTCTCAAAATATTAAAAAATCTAAAATTTTTAAATCACCTATGTAATGAAAGACCAAAACTACACGTCAATTAATTGTAGAAGGTCAAGGTAATAAGTAATAAAAGAACCAAAAATGGATTTCTGATTGGTAGATAAATACTACTTAAAGCCCGATCTTTCAAATGGCTTCCACGACTTTTTTTGCAGGAACGAATTCGATAAACCCAATTTTCAAGTACTTATTCCGATAAATCACATCGAATTAATCGTTTAAACACATTCTGTATTGACTTCTAAAGCTTGAAGAGAGTCTGGTTTATTGCCAAAGACCAATGACTTCAAATTACCTGGCAAGAAGTAGTCTAATGGTGTTAAAACACAACTTCATGGAGACCAATCAATGTCGCAACTTCTTGAAATAATCGAATCTATAAACTTTTCTCTAAATAATTCAGTTGTTGGAAAAATTGGGTATTGTTTGAACAAGATTAATTTCTTCCAATTACGGCCATAAAAAGTTGATCATCAGGAACTATATCGCTCTCCATTGACAGTAACGCTGTCAGCAGCTTTATTTCGAAAGAAATACGAACTGTTAATTCCACTAAACTAAAAACATGAAAATGTGAATTTAGGTGATAGTAATGGTTGTTTATGAATAATTTGTGAATTTTCTTTGCACCAAAATTGACAGTTTTGTTTATTTACCGCACCACTCAGATGAAAGATAGCCTCATCAGAGCAGATGATTTTAAATATTATCGTTTTCAAGTTTTTCCAAAGCAAAACAGGCAAATTCACGACGTTTACAGTGGCTTCAGTTCCTGGGTGAGCACAATTTTCTACGCATGCAAGCTCAAACCCTTTCTCAAAATCTGGCAGGTTGTGGCTTGAAACAATCTCAATTCTTGAGAACGCTTTGTAATGATTTTTGATTTTTTTCATTGAGTTATAAAATTAATAACAAATAAAAAATTTTCCCAAAAATAATCAAACTTCAACCGGGAATCTTTTAAATGGTTGGGTTTACGTCAAAATCGTGGAGACCTTTTTTGTAGAGCATTCAATTTTCTACAAAGTCTGAGGAACAAGATATCTTTTCAAGGAGTTGGAAGCGAGATATAAATTTTTCTATCTGATAATAAGAAAAAATAGAAAAGGAGGACCTTCCCTTAACAATTAAGAACTCGTGCTTGGAGAGGCTTTCTTAGAGGTGTCTAGGAACCTATTTTTCCGAGTACCAAACGAAAAAAAATTTTTTTTTTTAATCACCCTAATGTACACATCTAATAAGTAAAGAAGCATTTTCTAAATGACAAATAAATTGTACAATACGTTTCGTAATTGCAACTTCTAAAGTAGCAGCCTGTCAATCAAATCATTAATTATCTCATAAGCACTTCCAGAAACTTAAATTGTGCTTCAACAAATTACGAAATGTAAAGCGATTTCAGCTGGCAGAACTTCAAGAATTATGGATATTTGTTTTCAAGCGCAGTGTGCGTGGGGAGAATTAAGAGAAAAATGGGGTTCTTAATGTTTTAATGGCAGAGGAAGAAACTTATTTTTAGTTTTTGTGTATTTTTGTCTACTAAGCAATTGTATAGCATTAAAGAATAATTATGGTATAATTATGGAGTTTTATGACTTCCCTACACATTTTCAAGTTGTCAGCGGCTGTTGACTTACCGAAACGACTATTTAAAGTGCTTTGTAGAACAAATTATGCCAAACTGGTGAGCTTTGTCTAATGTTGAGGTGCACAGTAGCAACAACTCAGTGAACTTGACCTCAAATATACGCGTACATACTTGTCAAAATTTTTTTGTGAGTACTTCGTATAAACACACACATATATGACATATATAATATGTACATACATACTTAGGTATTTATATATAATATTTCCGAGTTTCTATGCGTTCGTTAAGTGAGAATTAGTTTCGCTATGCTTTCCTTATACTTCTTTTAAAGCTTATGTATTTGTTGTATCCAATTGCAACGGTATTTACCGCCAATATGTTTTTATGTGTTCTACAAATGTAACTGAACCATTTTGTAACTGTCAATATTAACTTGCTATTATGCCCACCAGTTTTTCGTGACGCATTTCCGCTCCGACAGACACGTTTCCAGCTCAAAGCTGCACAAAACCACTTGACTCACTGTGTCACACACTTTTCAACGCAAACACATGTTTTTCACATAACTACAGATGTACTTGCAAACATATATAGATATAGTACTTAGTCATATTTCAGTTTGTACAAACATCTCTACTGTCTGCCTGCCTCACTGAACTAGTTCTTTTTACGTTTTTTAAGCGGCTTATGCGCTGTCATTTGGAGGCTTCTGTCTGTCGCGTCTTTTATCGATACACACTGTTCAATATACGCGTTCTTACAGTCATGCACTTGTGTTGGCATCTTGCGTTGACCTGTGCCACATAATGACCCAATTCATGTTGAATGCATTGAGCTGAATGCCGGCTTTGAAGTCGGCCGTCGACAGAGGTCATTCCCGCCGCGTTCAAGTTATTTGTACAGCAGTTATGAATATATAAAGAAATATATAAATATATAAGTAAATAAGTGCAAGCATTCAGCAAAAGCGCCAACTACAGCGTTATTGAAGTGAAGTGAAAGAGAAATTGGATTAAGTGCTTTTGTGTCCTCTATGGATTCAGCGCCGTAAGCTTATACCGCCCCTGTGTCTTCCAATCCAGTGACCCGTCGAAAGGTTTTTGTGTGGCATTTACTTTTGATAAGGCATGCTTTCGGAAGCTTATAAATGTGGACACATACAACCAGATGTCATCGCCGGAGTTAAGGTTCGTGGTTACTTAAGAATTTATTGTAGTGGTGTGCTCTCTAAAAATAAAGTGGAGGTAAGAATTTGCATGAGGCCGACGGGAGAAGTAAACAGTATCGTAAAAAATTCTTCGTTGTATTGAATATTCGTTTCCAATTAAGTGAGGACGTGTTTTTATAAATTTACTATCAAGTGGTCAAGTATACTTCAGCAAGAGTCAAGAGAAAATGCAGAAGAATAAGTGCGTGGTTAATTTTACAATATTCCCCACATTGAACAATTATACTTTATGTATTTGTGTATATCCAATCGATAACTAGGGGAATAATAGCACCAATTTTCACCGGCAGAAATAGTGAAGTGGAGCCTATATCAGTTCTGTATGTATACTTTGGTTTCTTCATTGGTATTGAGTTAAAAATAGAGGGGTAAACAGAGTGTTTCATCAGAAGTACACATAGACGAAAGTTACCTTATTTTCAAAAGGTAATAATCGAGCTTACGAGATTTCCGCTGTATTTTCAGTAGTTAAATTTTTAGGTTATTCTCTGAACAATTATTACAGGTCAATACGTGCTGTTAGATGGTATAGATATCTCCAAGAGGAATGATTGTGAACGCGAATATATTTCAAAAGTTATTCAGGACGAATCTCTTATCGTATATCGACCAGAAGTGCCTTGAGAAGCAGGGCAGCAGTGGCAGCCTCACTTCCACTGGGTGCCAGACTACAAAGGCATCGAGGGCAATGAAATACTGGGCGAGATTGCGAAGAATAGTGTGAGGCTTACACCCAAAAACTTGACCAACATTAGGAACATTGCATTGTCTATACGACGATCTGGGCAAAAGCATAGTAAAACAAAACAAAACCCGATGGAAGGATCTACCTGGGTGCAAAACTGTAAAAGTCAAATGCAAAACGGTAGATCGGAAGCAGCCAAAATTTCCATTGGTATTCAATAGAAGAGACTGTAGGAACATGATCTGAACACTAACTCACCACTGTCTGGTGTCGACGTAAGCAATAAAGGGACTGACGGATCGAAAAGACTGCGGGAAATGTCCAGAGCAAGGCACTAGCAAAACAATATCTTATGCACTTGTCGCACATTAGCACATCATCTTGTATGTAGGCACCTGGAGTCTCCACAGTATGATACACTCGAAGAGGTATCGATAGTGAGGTCACAGAGTACAGACATCCTAATCCTAATGTACCCAGTAACTGAACTCCATCTGGTATCACAAATAACCAAAACTGGTCTATGCGAGGCTTATTAGCCTACCACACTAACCTAACCTAACCTTTTCGGGACGAAGACGAATGCGATTACGTCGTTTTAGTTCTTAAATCTTTGCTATCTCTTAGTGGTATCTTATAAAAAGCTTTTTTTTAAGGAGAATGTTATAAACATCTGAAATTTTATAACTAGTTTCTCGGAGAGTACACGCAGGCACCCAGCGAAAAGTTTTTGTATAATCATTTCACCATTTCTCCATATAAAGGTGTTCACAACGGAACTCTCAAATAAAAATAACAATATTATGTAATATCTTTGTGTCAAGCTTTCAGATGGTTTCAGAATAACTAAGCTCTTACATAAATCATGTGATCAAATTTGAACTGGACTGATAAAAAAAACTACATTCTCATGAAAATTAAGAATTTCCACAGACTTTTCATAAGCCGTGGCCGTAGCGACACGTACTTTTTATATACAAAGATAAATGAAATTAATATCTGTTATTATACATAAGTATGTACCTATATTCATGTATAATTCAACTTTTAAATTGGAGATATATATTCTTATGTACATATAAGAACAAAATTAATTTGAAACTTAAATAAAGTAACTCGATAACTATTTCAAAGATTTCCACCTTACGCAGACAGATAGACAATTATTTTACGGTAAAGTACGACCAACACATAGCAGAAGCTATCAACCTTTCAATGCAATCAACTCTAGCGGTGATTTTCAATTTTCCTTCAATTTACACACTTCTTAGGTTCGCACTTAAGCAAGCTCATCAGTAACTTTACGCGCCTTGTAAGCAAGTGGGTGTGTATGTTTGGACGTTCGGGCGCTTTTGATGGCCTCTTCGAGTTATAGAAACGGCCGCACGCATGCTTACTCACACGCGGTATACCACAGGCGACAACAAGCACGATAACGGTGTTGACACCGGCAACTTTGATAGGTATGCAAGTTATGCTAGCTTAAGACTTAAGTAAACTTTGTTATCTTTCGTGTGGCCCAAATACTTCACTTTATTCATTGAGGCAATGTTTGATGTTATGAGTGAGCGGAGGTATGTACATATGTTTGTATGTACATATTTACGTATGTGTATACGTATATACTCAGTAATCAACTGATAAGCGTTGGAGGTTCACAATGAAGCATGCAAGCGGCTAGTTTTGTAAAACAAGAAAGCACACAGTGGAAATTTGTATTTATCACAAGGGGTTATGAGGAGTAACGGCGCCAACCAGGAAGTGAAAACCTTTTAGCATTAGCCCAGACTCATAGCAATCGATTGCCTTTATGAAAAAATGTCTTGAAATAAAATAACCAACCAAAAAAATATTCAAAAACCCTGACTTAAAACAACAACACAGTAATTGTGCTTTATTCCATACAGAAATAAGTTTATGCTTGATTGCGAGTAAATAAAGTGTGGCAATAGAACAGCGTTCGAAAAAAGTTGCAAAGCAAACCTAAAAAGTCGCTTGAAATTATTATGCCAATATCACTTATTTCCTATTTCTTAAAACCCAAGAGACAAGTGAAAAATAAAGTCCAATTTGTGAACCGTACACTTTGAGGACTTTCATACAGTTTTTCCATTTACTTCGAATAAACTTCGTGCGACTCACTGCCAGACGTTTACTGGTGGTTCTTCGCGGCCAGTTTGGCATGTGGTGAACCAACCACAAATTGCGGCAAATAATCAAAATATATTACGGTAAAGAAGGCAGTAAAAAATCAAACAAAAAGTTCACTGATGAAAGGGACAAAAGCGTGTATGAGCCGAAAGCAATCTAATGAACCAGAGCAATGTTAGTTAATAACGTTTCAGATGAGTTGCTCTTAGGCAGACGTACCAAATAAATGGCCCACAACAAAAGCAACAACAAATACCATAAGGCACAATACTCGTTTAGCACTCAATATAGAGCTTCAGTAAAAAAAACAAAATATGTTTGTATGTAAACTGTTGTGTCAAAAGTTTCGCTGTATAAAATTCTTCAGTGGAAAATAAGCGAAAAGTCAAAAACGACAACAACACAGTTAAATAGATAAATGGAAACATAGGACTTTAGGCAAAACGAAATTTATGTGCCATCAATGTGTGGCAGGCAATTCAATAACCGCGCACAGCAACTCATCGCCGTCAACGAGTTTGTTGATTGCAACGCTGTTCTAACATGCTTTCGGTATTTGGTAAATAAAAGATACGCGCGGCTACACGGTTATCTCACAGTTAACATCTCGCACAGCATTCCGAGATAAAGCAGAACACCATATTTTGCCATTTGCCGAAGAAATGCTTTTCTGCAAGACTTGTTTGTACTTTATAACATTTCAGGTTTTAGGCATTGTGATATTTTCAAGGAATTTTATTTATGTAGTTTGCTCTGCTCCAAGTTCATTTTGCCTGCTTCGTTAGAATCTGCAAGACACTTGATAATCATAATGTTTTCAGCTTTTTCGGTTGTGCTGAACCGGTTTTGCACACACAGAGCACAATGCCTAGCAATTTCAAGTTACTTAGCACGCAATTGCTCGCTGTTTTAACTTAAAGTGCCCTGTGGGGAAAACGAAAACTTTTCGTTTTAGAGAAGATGTTCTTGTATCTTGTATAGAATGACCTTAAGATTATTACAAGAAAATGAGAAGTGCATGAAAATGAAGTGAAGTAGATCTAATACGTTTAAGTAAAGCTTACATATGTACATATAAATTAGCATTTTTGGATATGGGAATTTGGGATTGGGAACACTGCCAAAGAATCATAATTTAGATCAAGAAAAGTACTAGTTTATAACGGAAAGACTTAACCATAATAAAATCGAAACAAAAAGGCTTTTTAATTTTATTTTTTTGGAGTAATTGTTGTTTTAGACCAGCTGTTTAGACGGATAACGCGGACTAAACCTTCAGATTTGGAGATATCCATCTTAAATTTTGCAATCATCTTACCATCAAACGAAGCTGGACTAGGCAACACTAAGTGCTTTCAGGTGCAATCTGACATTTCCATTGGAAAGTTTGACATTTTTTAGCATAACATCACTCAGAACGTTTTGTCATTTAATCGTGAATTGTTTTATTCCCTGTAAGGAATTAAAAAATTCATCTCGGCCAAAAAATTGAATTAACTCGTGAACATTTTCGTGCGATCATTTTTCACAACTTTCGACGTGGATTGTCACAAGAAGAGTGCATCGATGAACTAAAATCTTTGTATGGCTATGAAGCAACATCCTATAGCACTGTGAAAAACTGTTACAACGAATTCAATCGTGGCCGACGCTCGCTCAAAGACGAATTCCGTGAAGGTCGACCAAAAACAGCCGTTGTGCCAGAAAACATCGATGCTGTACGTGAACTGATAATGCAAGACCGTCATGTAAAATACCTTCAGATAGAGGCATGCCTCTGCATTTCTCCCACCAGCATACATTCGATATTGCATGAACACCTGGCCGTAAAAAAGGTTTGCTCTCGTTGGATCCCGCACAATTTGACAATCGCTCCAAAAAGGCTCGTGTAAAGAAATGCTGAAAAAATACGATCGCAGTGCTTCAAAAGACGTTTATAAGATCGTCATACGTGACGAATCATGGATATATGCCCATGAGCCCGAAACAAAACAGCAATCAACCGTGTGGGTCTTCCAAGACGAGCCAAATCCAACGAAAAAAAAAAAACATTTTCGTTGATAAATATACCTATTTTCATTATTAGGCCAGAAATATATATAGCAGCCCTCGTATTAGCTGTCATGCAAATTGAACGTTTAAAATAAAGAGCTTGTATGGAAAACTTTTTTTATCTAAGAAGATATCTTCACATGATTTGGCAAAGTACAATGTCAGCAGAAATTTTTCAGATCTGACGAGATCACAAGATATATTTATGGAATCTTAAATGGATTATTTGCCGAAGCATAGGTTGCGTTAGGTTAATCTGGCAGGCCACAGATACACCCCTTTGGTTCTTTGCAATACCAGATATTCACTTACTAAGTCCAAGACTCGTTTAGGATGCCTGACGCGAATTTTTCAGACTCTGCGGCTTCACTGTCGACACCTCCTACAGTGTATCAAACTGTGGGTACCTCAGATGCCTACAGCGTAGTCTTGCCAATGCGGGACAAGTGCACTAGAGTTGCTCCATTGTTTTTCTGGTGCCCCGCTCTAGGGATTTCCTGCAGTGCGTGTGTCGCCACCAGACAGCGATCAGTTAATATTCCCATTATATTCGCACAGTCTTCTCTATCAAATGCCAGTAGGAATTTTATGTACTTCCGATCCACCATTTTGCACATAACTTTTGCAGGTTTGCACCCTGGTAGCTCGTTCCATCGGCTTTGATTTTCTTCACCATGCTTCTGTCGAGATCCTCGTATAGACAATGCATGGGTTTCCCGTTTCATAGGTTTCACGTTGCTGTTAGCTGTACACCGTTCTTAAAAATCTCGTCCACAATTTCATTGTCCTCGATGCCTTTGCGGCCTGGCACCTAGTAAAAGTAAAGTTGTTTACTTCTGGCAATACTTTCCATTTCTGCCCAGCTGCCCATGACACTTCTGGCCGATATGCGATACGAGGTTACTGCCTTGATTGCTGTTTGGCCGTCTACGTAGATGCTGACTCTGGAATTGCCTGCAGCTGCCATAGAAGCTTGCTCCGCGGCTTTCGCAATAGCGAAGACCTCAGCTAGAAATATAGTGTAGTGGTTCGGCGACTTAAAAGGGTGCCTTATGCCTAACTCTGGAAAAGTTAGGTATGCCAAAGCTTAGCTTCAATCTCAGAACAAATTGTTAAGATCGAAGCTGCTAGATGCTATACAAACTGACCGCTGGAAATCAAAATAAAGATCTTTTTACACCCTTTTAATAAATAAAATATAGAATGTATAAATGTGTCTATGAAGCGTACTACCACTTCGATGCATCCGAAATTACCTTTTTTCTTGTTTCATTATCTAATGGCCCCACTTACGCGAATACTCTCGATCGCTATCGACCCTTAACTTCGACCTTTGTAAATATTCCTTTAATTTAGGTACTTAGCAACTTTCTTACAGTTCATAACTACGCAAACTAAATCAATAATAATAGAAAGTGATTTTACGACAACATCGTCCCGTTACTTTTTTGGAGTTCATTTGCCAGAAGAATTTATTAGTTTCTGGCGTCATGAACGGAGAGATATGTTCATTGTTTAACTATAAAAGTTTAACAATTTATAGTTTTTTTTTCATTATATTATTAATATATACAAATAAATAAAAGTATGTACATACATATGTACAACTATTGGAGCTTTAGCTTTAAGCGAGCTCATTTTCCAATGAAAATTTTTCTTAAGGTTTGTCATTGGCATTTTATGTTTCCTGTTGAAGTTCTAACGAGCAAAACGAATACAAAATATATACCTACTAATATATATGTACTTGATTAAGTACTCGTTACTTCGCTGCAAAATCAATCACAAACCCTAATCGTCTGCTTAAACAGAAAATCAAACTTCTGAAAGAAGTAATATGCGAGCACATGTTTTTTGATATAACGAGTGATGCAAGTAGAAATAATTTTTTTGACAGATCAGCTTACTTAGCTTACTGTTATGTTGTCAAACTTCTCCGTAATACCTTATCAGAAATGAAGATATCCTTATTTTATATATATGTATTTATAAACATATACAGTGTCGGACAAAACTCATTGGACTAACTCGAGTCTCACACATATTCCGTCATAACTTTTTACATAGATGCATTAGAAGAATAATTTATTTTGCAAAAGAAAGATCACATATTCTATATTAACAATCAATGCAATTTTATTATCCAAATTTTATGTAAAATTTATAAATGATAACAGAAGGGAAAAAAGTAAAAAATTCGTGCGACATAACTCATTGGACTAACGCTTTGGACATCGAAATAACCACTTCCAATGAATTAATCTACAGTTTTATGGCGAGAAAAGAATTTTGCAGGTACTTATAATGGTTAATCGTAGATCACACTTATTCGAATTGTTTATTTTAATGGGAACGGGTGTGTAGGGAAATTTATAAACTTTTCCCAAATAATGCTACTAAAAAATTATTTTAGAAAATAATTTTAGGCAAAATATGTTCAAATGAACTTAAATTATTAATTACAAGCGAATTCACAAAATATGTGAGGCAAAGGAGCTTTGCACAAATTATTCTCTAGGAAAATCAGCTGTTTCTGCTATTTTACGCAAGAACAAAGCTGAAGGAATCGTTAAAAAAATTAATATTGGAAGACACCATAGAGTCAATTCGATAAAAGATGACTTGCGAATAATGCGGGAGTTAAAAAAATATCAAGAGATATCAGCAAAAAAAAGTTGTAGGTAGCTTACAACTAAGAGTGAGTACGCGTACAGTACAACAACGCGCCGTTGATGCTGGTCTCTTTGGTTCCGTGTAGCGAAAAAACCATATATTTTCAAAACAAAAAAAAAAAAAAAAAAAAAAATAGGATAGCACGTTTGGAACTTCTGAAACTGCATATTAATTGGTCTGTAGAGCAACGGAAGTCAACATTGTTTTAGATGAGTCCAAGTTTAATTTGCAGAACACAGATGAATATCAGGTGTACGAAGTAGCAGAAAAGCGTCGATATTTGCAGGGTGCAGTAAAGCATGGTGGGGTAACATAATGGTGTAGGGATGCTTTTCTGGTCAAGGAGTAGGACCTATTTACAGAATAGAAGGGAACATGGATGGGTTCCAATATAAAAATATACTGCAAACCCAAATGTTACCTCACGCTATCCAAAAAAATGCAGCCTGATTGGCAGTTTCAACATGACAATGACCGCAGACACACCCTCAAAGTTGAGAAGGATTGGTTTTTGGAATAACAAGTTTATATTGCAGATGGTCCGACCAGTCTGCTGACATGAATCCGATTGAAAACTTATAGGAAACTGTCAACAGTCAAGTTAACAAGGAACAGGTTCACGGTTATAAAAACCAGCTATTATTGCCTTAAAAAAAGCCTGGAATGGAATAAATGGCACACATATTAGTAATTTGATTTCATCTGTGCCTAAAAGATGTGTTGCAAGTAAAAATAATAATGGCTACTCAGTAAAATATTAATTTAAAACTAATTTGTTTTCATATTTTCCTAAAGTCCAATGAGTTATGTCGCACGAATTTTTTACTTTTTTCCCTTCTGTTATCATTTATAAGTCTTACATAAAAGTTGGATAATAAAATTGCATTGTTTGTTAATATAGAATATGTGATCTTTCTTTTGCAAAAAAAAGTATTCTTCTAATGCATCTATGTAAAAAGTTATGACGGAATATGTGTGAGACTCGAGTTAGTCCAATGAGTTTTGTCCGACACTGTACATTAAATCGGCAAATTCTTGAAATGAGTCGGCATTTCAAAGGGACTGACCCCCCCATGATCTGGATCCTCGCGACGCCCCTGTTTTAAGCTCATTCGGCTTTAAGCTGAGATCTAACTAAGGTTTAAAACAACGAAATCATTATTATTTCAACTTAATCACAATAATTCGATAGAATATCGGTATTAAGTGGCAATGTTACCAAATTTTGAACAAATTGTATACAGCAGCAAGATTGCCTAACTAAGCCGAAAACATACAAATGCTAGACTTTAATTGGGAATTCAAAATTTTTAATTATTTGGAATTACCGTATAATTTTGCATATCCGAAGTCCTAATAAAATTTTAATTAAAAACTTAGTCAATAAAAAAATTAATTTCCACAGTTTCCTGTATTAGCTTGTAAATAACACACAAAAATTCAGAATTTATTCCCGATTGGCGAAATCGTCAAACTAGGAAGTTCTTTGTCATTAGATTCTTTTAATTTAATGTTATGCGACGAAATAAAATGTGATTTTAGATTCGAGGAATTTTAAAGTTATTAACTTACCGAGTTGAAGCAAACGTAAAACGGGCCTTGATCGGTTGTATTTAATTGACTTCGTTCGTGCAGTTATGTTAATGTTATCTGGAATATAAAGTAAGTAAAATATATTATATAATGGGCTTGAGGGCTATGTTAATAAAACGCAATCCTTATTTTTTTAGCTTTTAGTTTTTTTCGTAAAAAACTTGATTTTGATTCTTCAGTCACCATATGTTATAGAGGGCCAATATCGGCCGTGCCGACAAGTGAGTAGTTTTTTAAGGGGTTAGGGGTAGTCAGAGGCACGAAAAAATGAGAGTTTTCAGTTTTTTTTTTTTGCTACTAAATCATGTTATTTTACAAAAGTAGTAATATGGCATTATTATCGAATGTATTGGCTTGAAGTCACGAAAATTAAAAAAAAAATTAATTTCCATAGTTATAGTTGTTTGTGTTGACCCTGTTCCAAAAAAGGTACTTGCGGTGACAAGCATAAGTCCTTGAGATTCATCTAAAAACAATCAGACATAAAAAATAAGTTTTATAAATAAATAATCCCGGGCCTGATCGAAGGATTTTATTTTGTTTTCAAACTTAATAAAATGGCGGCCTCAAGAAATTTTTTTCTACATTTTTACTCAAAAATTAACAGTTAATTGGTCTTAAAAAATCGAAATTTACGAAAAAATAAAAATCCTGCGATCAGGATCGAGTTTATTATGTATTCTAAAAGCTGTATAAATTTCATTAAAATCTACTGAGCGGTTTTCGAGTTATAGTTGCCACCGGTTCAAAAAACATAGTTTTGTGCAAAACGCATTTAAAGTTTCACACTAGCGCTTTGAAGTGCCTGAGCTCTCTTTGTTATTTGTCGAATAACTCAAAAACTAACTAACGCATCAAAGTGAAATTTCAAGGAATCAAGGAATATTTTTTAGATATTAAACTTAACGAAAATGCAAAAAAAATAATTTTTTGAAAATTCTAACTACCCCTAACCACTTAAGTAGAAAAGGATGTGTACAAGATTTCAGATCGATAGCTCAAAAATTTAGTGACTAGTTCACATATACATATATGTACATATGTGCATGGATACGTTTTTGGTATAAAAGGAATAATTGTCTTCATCAATATAATCTCACATTATTTTGCTCACAATTACTGTGAAGACTGTCAATAATTCAATACCAGTAAATTAACGTCGTCAAATTTCAAAATCGAAATTAACAGCTCATCAACAGCGTCTAAACATAATTATGGCACTTTGTCTATAAAATGCCACAATAAAAAACTCTGAATAAGACTTCATTCGCAAACCGATAGCAGTGAAAATAAACTACGACGACCGCACACTACTCTTCTGCTAGCGGTGCCAACGGAAAACAAACGGTAGTTTGGCGATAAAAAGCTACATTCATAAAGTCAAAAAGTTCAATTTTTCCCACAAAAATATTGAATGAGATTTGTTACTCACATAACACATGTTTGTATATTTATAAATATATGTAAGTATATATGGCGGCTGCATATGTTCGTACATACTATATATACATACTTATATACATATAAGTATGTACGTATTTCAAATCTCTTCGAACACAATTACTAATTTATACAAATTTATTTTCTTTATTCAATTGAAAAATTATACAAATCGTCAAAAATACAATAAAAGCGAAGCACAGTCAAAACAGACAGACCAAGCAAACAAGCAGAGTTATGCAGAGATGAAAAATTACAAATACAATGCTAAACACCAGACAACAATTGCTAGAAATTCCTAATACTTGACCACACCTCAACAGAAATGGTAAAAGTCGGGGGAAAGAGAAAAATGGAGAAGAAAAATTAACAGCGGCAACTCCAGAGAAAAGATGTTACAAATAACTTTCTTTGTACGAAAGGTCAATGTGTATGTATGTATGTATGTTCAAGCGGCTCTCTATGGATATATAGACTTATGCGTTCATCGCTTATGTAACAATTGAGACAGTTGTTGTGAAGCTTAAAAAGCTTAGGCCAACATGATCCAGCATTTTTGGTTGGCTTTTTGACACTTACATACATACATGTATATACATATACATATTTATAGTATTAAAATATATTTTTTCCTTTCTTATTTTATCTAGTTATGAGCCGCTACAACCGTGAAGTCACGCTTCATTAATCAAATCTTCGTGCAAACGTCAAGTAACTCATATACATACATTGGGAGAGGTAAACGTGTTGCTCCTGCCTAATATATAAATACATACATATTTATGAAATGTATGTCATTCTATATACATGTATATATACATAGTTTCTAGGTTTTCGTCAAGTTGCAAGCCTTGTCCCCGAAAGCATGCAATCGCGCATACAAATGAAGCTATCACCAAGAGACAGAGAGAGATAATAATGAGGTGCCGACAAGTAGGGCGGCTGCTGCTGAATACTCTCATCCAGAATAAAATGCCCAAAGAAAGAAGTTTTTGGCTTTTTGGCGACGAAAATAATTCAGCAATATTTATAAATTTGACAGGTAACAAAGCCGTGAACATCAACCAACTTCTCTATTTGTCGCTCGCGTTACGCACGTGTGATACGTAATTCGGAAGTCGACACTCAACAACAAAGTAATGCACAAAGCAACAAAATACCAGTCTCCAACTCATAAATCACATAAAACACATTTGAAGTTCAGCTTTTCCTTTTTCCTCGTAATTGACATGTCAAATGAATGCTGTGACAATATAGCTTATGCACACCTAGAGGTGTATGTGGGTGCATTAAGTGGAACCCATAACTTACGGAACCGCCATCTAAATAAGACCTGCCATTACATTCCTCCAAACCAATTCAACAGCGAAATATGTCAAGTTGCGGGCGTTTAGTGAGGCTTTAAATGAGAAGAGCTCAAGTCTTTGTCATTATATGTATGTGACCTGGTCTACGAAAAGGGGGCTTAGTTGTCAAAAAATTAATTTTTTTTATAATTTTTTTTTACTTATTTTTTTATTTATTTATTTTTTTTTTTTGACACCTAAACCCCCTTTTCATAGACCAGGTCACATATGGTGATACATACAAATACACCAGAGGGTATATGTTGCATACTCATAGGCAACACTTAGCACTAACACTAAATAATTGGTGATTTCATCAACTTTTCATCAACATTAAAATTAAAGAAAAACACTTTTACATCGATTTTGGCGATCTTCCAACTTTTCGTTACCATTTTCCATACAGTCTCAGCGATTATCTTTCCTTGTAGCTAACAGTACCAAAATAACGGTTCGGTTGGAGCGACACATCGCGCACTGTGACCAATATTCGGTCGAAATAGTCGCCCAAAAGAGTCGCTAAGTCGAGAAGCCATGGATTGGTTTGGCAGCACACATACTCTAGTAAATAGTACGAAATCCCAGAAACATGGTGGAGTACATTTCGAAGATGCTATTGCTGCTGTGGAGCAAAGTATGGGAGAAGGCCCTAATGACTGATAATCCAATAGCCATTGTTAACAAGCCAATACAATCACTGTTTGTACGCTCTATAGGCTCGCTCTATAGGCGGAGGAAATCAATCGTCCAAATTTCTCCAAAAATGAATCCGGTCGTAATTCTGGAGTCAATGGGGAACGCTATCGAACTATGAATAATGACTCTTTCGTGCCTGAATTGGAGAATGTTGATGTGGACGATCTAAGTTCCAAAGAGACGACGCTATATGCCTTACAGCCAACGAAAAACTTAACTGAACTGTTCACGCAGTTCACCGTAGGCCGATTGACACTCTGAAACAGAATATTCGTCGCGTTATTGCTGCCATACGGCCCCTTTTGCTACAAAAAATGGTCGAAACCTAACACTGTTGAGGATGGAAAAGATAGTTAGGTGGGTAGGTAGGAGTGCTGCCACTTTGGGCTCAATTAGCGCTTGATGCGCCAATTTGAAGCTATCGTCGGTCTTTTATAAACTTGCTATCTCTTTTCATCTTTGTACTCAAACCACTTTGCGCTTTCGATGAAACTACTAATGCCCCTATGCTTTGGACAGCCATTCAAGGTTTGGTGCCTAATTCATTCCAAATATTCTATGTTTGTTTTGTGCTAGATATTCACTGAGAAAGTGGAGGACTGTTCCCTTATTCCCTTTTGGAGTGCAGCTGCGGTAAATAATGTAATATGGCGGACCCATTTTTACTTTTTTCTCATTTTAGCGCTTGTTTTCCAAACGAGAAATAATAATGAACAAAGAAAATACTATTCCTGAACCTATGTAATAAGTCCTTAGTTCTAGTCTTATCTTATTTTGACCATACATATGTATATGCTTCGTCATCTTGCAGTTGATTATTGATTTCCATCTGCACTGTGTTATTTTTTCTTAGTGACCATAAAGCTCGTCATTAAAAGGGGGTCACTCATCCGAGGCTTGTTGCTTCCTTTCGGAAAGTGCAAAAGAACAGCTGGTACGACGAGGAGTACCGTGTCGCAGCGGAGAGAAAACAGGCTGCCTACCTCGCAACGTTACGATCGACCACAACACGTGCGGGATGGGATAGAAACCGAGAGTTGAAGAGGGAAGCGAGACACATTTGTAGACAGAAAAAGAAAGAGACCGAAATGCGTGAGTACGAAGAGCTTGATAAGCTGGCCGACAGGGGTAATGCTCGAAAATTCTACGAAAAGATACGGCGACTTACAGAAGGTTTCAAGAACGGAGCATACTTTTGAAGAACCCCCAAAATTGATCTAGTCACCGATGCCCAAAGCATACTTAAATTATGGAGGGAACACTTCTCCAGCTGCTGAATGGCAGTGAACGTACAACGCCAGGAGAAGGCGAACCCGGTTCCCCAAACGATAACGATGGAGCAGACGTTCCATTGCCAGACCATGAAGAAGTTCGAATAGCAATTACCCGCCTGAAGAACAACAAAGCGGCGAGGGACGGACAGCGGCTACGCTGGCTAGGTCATGTTGTCCGAATGGATGAAAACACTCCAACTCTGAAAGTATTCGACGCAGTACCCGCCGCGGGAAGCAGAAAAAGAGGAAGGCCTCCACTCCGTTAGAAGGACCAAATGGAGAAGGACCTGGTTTCATTTGGAATATCCAATTGGCGCCACACAGCGAAGAGAAGAAACGACTGGCGCGTTGTTGTTGACTCGGCTATAATCGCGTAAGCGGTGTCTACGCCAGTAACAAGAAGAGACCATAAAGCTCCGTTTTGTTTGTTCCCAGCGGACATGGTATAACTCCGCTTCGGACTCATCTACAAAAAACTCCTAGTTTGGCCAACTCATTTACTTTTTCATTGCCGAGAATACATATTAAGGATAGAGAGTTGACTCGCCAGTGTGCTTAAAGCTTTTCTGCAATTTCTAACCACGCTGGAAGGATCGACCAACCTTTAAGTGGGTTCGAGAACTCAGTGCAAACTCTTATTGGGATAGTTTGAAGCGAGTTTTAAAATCTAAGACAAGTAATTGCACAGTGATAGCTACCATAATCTGTTACGGGATCCATAGATCGCGGTGCAAATCTCAATATTCCTATCTATAATCTGGTACTTAACGCATTAGTCAATATTTCCAAGCTACCTTATTTCCACGCAGGGTTCAGAAGCATAAACGTACGTCTATAAGTAGTTTCGCAAAAACTAAGCCCAGCCATAAGTTTCGCTAATCACTAATCCCGTTGTGGTGCACAAACATACTCAGACATACCTATATACATATGTACTTTATAATGTCGGAGCCTATATCTAAAAAGTAAAATATGTGCTCGCATATGTGTGCGTAAATTCGCACGACTCGCATAACTGGCAAAACGCTTTAGTGCTTCCTGCCGCAGCATCCATTGCGGTGGCTGACGCAACGGCAAATGTGAACTGTTTCAGCGTGCCACCAATGGGTGGGCTTAAATGTGTGTGGCGCATGGAAGTAATTCAGATTTATGCAGCGCGATTACCGTTAGAAAAAACCAGGAAAACTTTACAGTAGACGCAGTTTAAGCCCTTTCACTTTCTAGCGGCGCAGCGAGTAAATATTTTCATAAAAGATGACAGTTTCAAGGAAACGGCCCTGGGGAACGGGGATTGCGTAATATGCAAACTTTTTCACTTAATTAGTTGCCAGAGGAAATGCGCGGCAAGCCGTCCAACTAGAGCAAAATAAATTTATAATATTCATACACATTGTAGGCTCTACCCGCACCGCCAACGCTTTCCATTCAAGAAAAGTCACCAAAAGCGTTTGTTGCATTGCGGCCCAGCGCACTAACTGGCTTAGTCGGCTGAAAAAGGATGAAACTCGCGGGAATTTCGTTTTTATTTAAAACACTAACCGAGCAACTAGCAAGCATTTGAGAACCGGGTGATAGGCGCGGCACAGCCACAATCGAGAAACAATATGCCGGAAAACGTAGAAACGGGAAATATTGTGGCAACGTTTGGCGTAATGAAAAATGTAAACGTAAAAAGGAAAATGCAATTTAACTGACAGACTTAATGAATGCGCACAAATGGTGCCAGCCAAGCAGCCCTGCACTCAAGGCAGCAGGGAAGCACCCAAAGCGGAAAGTTAGAAATTGAAAATTAAAACATTTCCAGTGAAACTTCACTTAAATAACCGCTAAACTGGAAGTGTAAATGAGAATGAAAATGAAATTTGCCCTAATTCCACCCAAAGTGTGGTACGAAATAATGCAACAAATAAATGATAAGGCAGCTAGCTAATGCGTTAAGGCTGCACAAAGCCGCTGCGCCCCGGGTGCGGCCAACCTAATGCTTTGGTTGCCGAAAGCGATGGAATTTCTATATATTTCGGCTGTTGCACAGAGGGTGGAATGCAAATTATTCCGGTGAATTGGGTCAACTTCAGCGCTTACAACGTGTCCACATAATACATTTTGCATGCTCAGCGCGATTTACATAAGCAAACATGTTTACGCGTCTATATGTACATATGTAGTTGGCCATAGTTAGCAAAGCGCACATTTATGCCTTATGCAGTGGCATGCTTGGTGTTATTATGGTCTGTCACACACCTCCGCATTCCAACAACAAGCATCATTTACGGTAGGCTTGCAGTTGACAGCTTGTAGCTTCAGGAAGCACAATTTCGAATAATAATAAAATTTACACACTCCAATTCTGCACACATTCACCCACAAATATTTGTGAATATGAACTCAATTGCGCACACATACATATACACAGCCTTCTAGTGTGTCACATGACATGATTTTTTGTTGTCTTATTGTCTCCTCGACCTCATCGTCACCACGCATGTAGGACATTGGATGGATTTGCTAAGCGTTCAGTGACGCGGTGAAGTTGAGCTGGATTTTGCGGTTATGTAAAGCCCTGTAGGCGTACGTGTCCAGGCATTATGCTCTTTATATTCTGATTACAGAGAGACAAATTTATGATTTACTTATGTATGTGTATAATAAAAATAGAAAAAATTATCCAAAAAAAAAATATAAACGTTAACTTCGGTTGTATCGAGATTGTTGCGACAAGGAGAGAGAAGAGGAGAGAGCTACCTCGAGAAATCGCAATCCTACATATCCATATTATATCCTGGCATGCCTCACATTCCACTGCCACAAGCAGAAATACGTAATACCAACTACCTATTTTCATTTATACTCAAACCGAGTTATCTCTTAGACTTTAGTAACTACATTTTGGTTGAAATTTTACAATTCGGTATTATCGAGTCAACTCAAGCCGCCAAAAAAAAGTCGGCTGAAGTGTTAGCAAACTTTACGATCATCATGGCTCAACCATCAGATGATTTCTATTAAAGAACCCTTATTTCGGCTTGATATCTGAGGCTCGGTTTGATATTTGAAGCTTTTAATACTAAAAAAGAGTTTGATTGATCTGAAGCTGAAATGCTTACAAGGTCTGTCGTGAAAGAAACAGGACTGTTAAAAAAAACAACAAAAAATTAAAATTTTTCAAAAGTTATATTTTTTTATTCAAAGTAGTTTCCTTGTGCTTCGATACAGCGTTTAGCCCGGTCAATGAGCATTTCAAAAGAGTGTTTAAAATAATTTTTTGGAATGCTCTTGAGAATATCGATCGTCGCCTTTTGGATGGCTGAAATGACCTGAAACCAGTGTCCTTTCATGGGCAAATGAAGTTTTCCAAATAGGTAAAAATCACAGGGTGCCAGATCAGGTGAGTAGCGTGAGTGATTAATGGTTAATATGGAGTTTTTTGCCAAAAAATCAGTGACAAGCGTCGACCGATGACACGGCGCATTATCTTGCAACAGGCGCCAGGACCCTGCCTCAAGGTATTGTGGTCGAGCACGACGAATGCGTGACAAAAGACGCTTCATAGCACCAAGCTAAAACACAGCATTAATCGTTTGGCCAGGTGGGACGAACTCTCGGTGTACAATACCCTCAGAAACGTAAAAACAAATCAGCATTGTCTTTATTTTTGACTTCTGAAGACGACTTTTTTTCTGATCCTCACAGAGGTCCTCACAACCTTCTTGGAATCGCTTAAACCACGCATGCACATTACTACGGGATAGGCACTGATCACCATAAACTTTTTTCATCATTTGAAGTGTTTCAGTAAACGTTTTCCCCAACGTTTTCAAACGTTTTCTCTTTGTTCAAAATGCATTTTACGACCGATGACCAAAATCTGCTGTCACTTTTTGATCGATAACATCGATTGTAGTTATCCAATTGTCTTCAATTTTGGAAATGTCAACAAGAGATCAAACTTTTTACTTCATTTGCCCACCAATAGGTGGCGCCACCA
>CM050324.1:2350667-2392606 GCA_027475135.1 Bactrocera correcta
ATCGGTAACGAAATGCTTCAAATCGATAGTTTAACATATTTAAGGTTATTAACATTCTTTATCTTACTGAAGTTTACATAGAGCCATAACGGTATAACGGCAGTGCATTTAGAAGAATTGCGTAATCTTATATTTAGGTATAAAGTGGATTTTGTTGTATATACATTTAGCAATCGATATCGAGATGCTTCAACTCATTAGTTTAACATATTTAAGTTAATAAACCTTCTTTAACGATCTGAAGTTGGCATATAGCCATGGCGGCATAGCGGCAGTGCATGAAAAGAATTCCGTAATCTTATATATAGGTATAAAGTTGATTTTCTTGTATATACTCATTTTGCTATCGATATCGAAATGCTCCAAATCATTAGTTTAATATATTAAGTTAATAAACATTTTTTAGCTTACTGAAGTCTACATAACGCCTTAACGGTATAATGGCAGTGCATTTAGAAGAATTCCGTAATGTTATAATTTTGTATTTAGGTATAAAGTCGATTTTCTTGTATTTACACATTTAGCAATCGATATCGAAATGCTTCAAACCTTTAGTTTAACATATTTAAGTTAATAAACCTTCTTTAACTCACTGAAGTCTACATAAAGCCTTAACGGCATAACGGCAGTGCATTTAGAAGAATTCCGTTATCTTATATTTAGGTATAAATTCGATTTTCTTTTATATACACATTTAGCAATCGATATCGAAATGCTTCAGATAACTGGTTTAACATATTTGAGTTTATTAACCTTCTTTATCTTACTGAAGTCTACAAAAGCCTTAACGGCATAACGGCAGTGCATTTAGAAGAATTTTATAATCTTATATTTAGGTATAAATTCGATTTTCTTGTATATACACATTAAGCAAGCGATATCGAAATGTTTTAAATCATTAGTTTAACATATTTAAGTTAGTTAACCTTCTTTAATTTATTGAAGTTGATATAAAGCCATGGCGGCATAACGGCAGTGCATTTAGAAGAAATTCGTAATTTTATATTTAGGTATAAATTCGATTCTCTTGTATATACACATTAAGCAAGCGATATCGAAATGTTTTAAATCATTAATTTAACATATTTAAGTTAGTTAACCTTCTTTAACGTATTGAAGGTGATAAAAAGCCATGGCGGCATAACGACAGTACATGTGGAAGAATTCCGTAATCTTATATTTAGGTATAAATTTGATTTTCTTGTATGTATACATTTCGCAATCGATATCGAAATGCTTCAGATAACTGGTTTAACATATTTGAGTTTATTAACCTTCTTTATCTTACTGAAGTTTACATAAAGCCATAACGGCATAACGGCAGTATATTTATATGAATTCCGTTATTTTATATTTAGGTATAAAGTCGATTTTTTTGTACTTACACATTTAGCAATCGATATCGAAATGCTTCAAATCATGTGTTTAACATATTTAAGTTAATTTACCCTCTTTTTCATACTGAAGTCTACAAAAGCCTTAACGGCATAACGGCAGTGCATTTAGAAGAATTTTATAATCTTATATTTAGGTATAAATTCGATTTTCTTGTATATATTCATTTAGCAATCGATATCGAAATGCTTCAAATCATTAGTTTTACATTTTCAAGTTATTTATAATAAACCTTCTTTAACGCACTGAAGTCTACATAAAGCCTTAACGGTATAACTGCAGTGCATTTAAAAGAATTCTGTAATCTTATATTTAGGTACAAAGTCGATTTTCTTGTATTTACATATTTAGTAATCGATATCGAAAAGCTTCAAATCATAAGTTTAACATATTTAAGTTAATTTTTCCCCTCTATCTTACTGAAGTCTATATAAAGCCTTAACGGCATAACGGCAGTGCGTTTAGAAGAATTCCGTCATCTTATATTTAGGTATAAATTCGATTTTCTTGTATATACACATTTAGCAAGCGATATCGAAATGTTTCATATCATTAGTTTAACATATTTAAGTTATTTAACCTTCTTTAACTTATTGAAGTTGATATAAAGCCATGGGGGCATAACGGCAGTGCATGTAGAAGAATTCCGTAATCTTATATTCAGGTATAAAGTCGATTTTCTTGTATATACACATTTAGCTATCGATATCGAAATGCTTCAAATCATTAGTTTAACATATTAAGTTAATAAATATTTTTTATCTTAATGAGGTCTACATAAAACCTTAACGGTATAACGGCAGTGCATTTAGAAGAAATCCGTAATGTTATAATTTTATATTTAGGTATAAAGTCGAGTTTGTTGTATTTACACATTTAGCAGTCGATATCGAAATGCTTCAAACCATTAGTTTAACATATTTAAAATAATTAACCTTCTTTTACGTATTGTAGTTGATACAAACCATGGCGGCATAACGAAGTACATTTGGAAGAATTCCGTAATCTTATATTTAGGTATATGTAAAGTCGATTTTCTTGTATATACGCATTTAGTAATCGATATCGAAATGCTTCAAATCATTAGTTTAACATATTAAAGTTAATAAACCTTTGTTTATGCGACATCCGGTCGTGAGATATTTTGCTACGCCGCATAATCATCCTCGCAGCACTCATCGCACAAAATCCACACACAACATACTACAGGTCACACAACCCACCACCCACCAAGCTGAGCTCTAAGCTACCGGGGGGGTCGGCAGGTCGCGGATAGCCGGACGGCCTGTAGTAGCAGGTTAGTTGCGAAATAAGCCATGACGAATAAGCAATCGCCGACGAGGAGCGGCAGGAGTGGAGGTTGCGGTACAAAAGCTAGCTAAGCCGATGAAACTCCTGCGACAGAGGCGAGCCGATACCGCCTCTCAAAAAATAGGTGTCCCCCCCACCATGCACGGGCATGGTGGGTAATATAAAAAATCCAGGCGCGACGGACTCACAATGGGCGGCTTCCTGGTCAGCGTCTGTTCACCATGTTAGATGCGGCTGTTTGTTTTTCTTTGACCGATGTACATCGCGGTGCACTGGGAGTCCCTTTAAATCTTGCCAGCGACTTCTCTGCTGCCAAGATGGATAGGGTGATGTGAGCTAGCTCTGCCGAGGTGTTAGCCGCGGTGCTCATTAGTAACCAGCCCCTTCGGGCTCTGGTCAAGGAGTGTGCATTAGGCGCAAGATTAGTAGTCTGCGTTGCCCCGGGCGAGCTCTGGTCCGTCCGTGTTTTCCGGGACCAGTAAAGCGAAGAACAGGCCTCAGGGAACTGGGGTAGGTGCATAGCCACCGAGGGTACACCCGCTCCTGTTTATTTCGGCCCGCCCCCCTACACACGATGCGCTGGTACAATAGAAAGGAATGGATATGTACATGAGAAAAAACAACAACTTAAACGACAGCAGAAGTAGCAGCAACAGTAGCAGTAACATTTATGCTACTATAATGAGCAATGACGCGGGAAACCCAAAAGACCCGAATAATACCAAAGCTGCAGGAACTGACTTGCAAAGGACACCTGTAATGGAAATAGATCCATTCAAGCGGTCATCGCGACTTAGTACCATTTAAAGTTGACCCATCTGGCAACGCTGTAACTTTTAACAGCGCTGACAAATCGGCTAATGTCATACCGCGTTAGAAGCGTCATTCGAAGACAATTTATACCATGGAACAGTACACTCCAAAAGAACGCGCTGAAATTGTTCAGCTTTATATTCAAAATAACTTTTCAATTGTGTTAACTCAACGTGCGTTTCGCAAAAAAAATAAAGTGAAAAGTGCTCCAGTTAAGAACACAATTAAGTCTTTATACGCAAAATTTGTGAACACCGGTAATCTCAGTAATGCCAGTCATGCATCCAGACAACGCACAAAACGTTCTGATGAAAATATCGAAGCTGTACGAGCCAGTATTGAGGAGACTCCATCGACATCGAGTTATCGCCGCTCTCAGGAATTAGACATCTCTCGCACCACTCTCCGACGCATAATTCATAAAGATTTGAAGATGTTTCCATATAAAATTCAAATGGCACAAAAACTAAACCCAGCTGATTATCCGCGACGCCTTAATTTTGGCAAACAAACAAATGGGTCAACTTTAAATGGCCTACCCTTTAGATCCCCAATAAAGATGCTAAGCGTAGAAAAACCGACGCGAACAAGATCGTCGCCACCGGCGCTGCAAGACAACACGCCGCAAGCGAAGACAGTAAAACCTTGCGGCGACTACATGACGGAGCTTGGCGAAGAAATTAAGAAAATGATAGGTTTGATGCGCCCACCGCAACGAACAATTAACAACAACCTTAGGGACCTCGTTGGCAATATAACGAAGATCTACGAAAAAGCCTTAGAGGAATACCAGAAGAGCAAGGAAGCAAGACGAAATATTTTAAATATGCCAGTAACAACGGAGATAACGCCTAAAAGGCCTCGCGAGGAAAAACAGGCGAAAAGGCAGACTCCTCCAAAAAAGAATAAAACCACCCATGGAGAAGAACCAAAGAAGGCAAAAAATAACGAGGAAAAAGTAAATAAGTTAACCTCAATTAACAATGGAAAGGTACAGGGAAAACAAGATGGCTGGACGGAAATAAAAAAGAAAAGGAAAGCAACATATAAGCATCGACCAAGGCCTGATGCGATAGTGATCGAGCGAACTGGTAACATGACATACAGCGATATTTTAAGAGCTGTTAAAAAAGAAGATGCCCTGCAGAAACTGGGGGAAAGTGTAACCCGGATAAGAAAGACGGCCAAAGGCGAAATTTTAATGGAACTGAAGAGCGCACAGATGGAAAACACTGCTGACTACACCAGCGAAATAGGCAAAGTGCTTGGAGATCAAGCTAAAATCAAAGCCCTAACCAGTGAGACCACTGTGGAAATCTGGGATCTGGATGAAATAACCGGAGAGGAAGACATTGCAAATGCTATTCGTACGCAAATAGGAAAACTATAGGAGTTTGATAAAAGCTCAATCAGAGCCATTAGGGCGTCATACGCAGGCACCCAAACAGCCGTAATAAACCTCCCCACCTTACAGGCTAGGCTACTTGCTGAAGCCAAAAAAATTAAAATAGGATGGGTGGTGTGCAGAATTAGGGAGAAACCAAACCTTAAAAAATGCTTCCTATGCTTGGAATATGGCCACCTGGCGAGAACCTGCAAAAACTCAGATGATAGGAGTCAGTGCTGCCTCAAATGTGGGGAAAAAGGACACTTTGCAAAGACATGCAGCAAGGAGCCGTCCTGCAGTGCATGTATAAAACATGGAAAAGAGAAGTCTGACCATCAGATAGGCAGCAAGAAATGTCCTCTCTACCAAGAAGCGTGCAAAAGAGCCAAAATATGAGAGTCCTACAGCTCAACCTCAACCACTGCGAAGCAGCTCAAGACCTACTTACGCATACAGTGTTTGAGCAGAAAATCGACGTGGCAATAGTCTGCGAACAATATAAAAACATTAGCGCAGTAACGTGGACCTCCGACCTAACGGGCAAAGCGGCCATTTGGGCCTGTGGAGAAAACGTGTTTCAGGAAATACCATTAACAGGACAAGCCTATTACACGCGGGCAAAAGTCTGCGGAATAAACTTTTATAGTTGCTACATCCCGCCAACCATCGCACAGGATGAATACGCAAGAATCATCGATAACCTAGTACGAGAAGTGTCGAACACCACAGTGAACATAGTGGCAGGTGACTTCAATGCATGGGCAGTGGAGTGGGGCAGCGCGTACACAAACAGGCGAGGAGAAATCCTTCTGAAGGCTTTTTCGGCACTGAACACCGTCTTGCTGAACATTGGTAACAGAAATACGTTCGAAAAAAACAGCCGCGGCTCTGTGATCGATATTACGTTCGCTAGTAGCTCTCTAGTGCGGTCGTGTACATGGCAAGTCAGCGACTTGTACACACACAGTGACCACTTAGCAATCCTGCTTGAAATCGGCAAAACGCACAAAATGCCTAAGGCTCGTAAAAAGGTTCAAACCAGAGGCTGGAAAGCCGAAGCACTTGATGAAGATATCTATAAATTAATGCTAGAAGATAATCCGAACTACGCTATGGACACAGAACAGAAGGCTGAATGCCTAGTCAAATATGTCAGCAAAGCCTGCGATGCTGCGATGTGCAGGAAAAAACAAGGCGCATACAGGAAACCCGCATATTGGTGGAATGACACTATTAAAGCCCTGAGAAGTGAATGCCACAAAGCTAGGCGTCAGTGTCAAAGGGGACGACAAACGGCAGATTTTGCAATGCTAAACGAGCGCTTTAAACGAAAACGAAACGAACTGAAGAAAGCAATAAAGAAGAGCAAAGCTTGCTGTTTTAAAGAGCTATGCAACAAGGTCGAAGAAAACCCGTGGGGAGATGCATACAAAATCGTCATGTCTAAGTTTAAAGACAATAAAGGACAAGCGCCTACATGCCCTAGACTTCTAAAGACGGTTGTCCAAACGCTATTTCCGACGCAATTGCTACAAATGCAGCAAATAAAGGAAGCTACAAATGCACCGCTAGTTACTGAACAAGAAACTATTGAAGCAGCAGAGAGATTCGAAAATGCAAAAGCACCATGTTTAGATGGCATACCGAATAAGGCCCTAAAACTCGCTATTAACTATAAACCCACCCCATTTACGAAAGTCTATACGCAATGCTTACGGGAGGGAGTATTCCCTAAGATTTGGAAAAAGCAGCGGCTAGTGCTTATACAAAAGCCAAATAAACCAGCAGGAGAGCCAGGCTCCTACCGACCACTATGTATGTTGGACACAATGGGGAAAATACTGGAGCGTATAATCTGTGCGCGGCTAGAGCAACATCTAGAAAGACAGCCACCGGGATTAGCTGAAAACCAGTATGGCTTTCGAAGGCACAGGTCGACAGTAGACGCCATAAAGAAGCTAACAGAGATCGCAAGTAAGGCAATTGAAGGAATCAGATGGTTATATGGCAGCAAAGAATATTGCGCGGTTGTGACGTTCGACGTTAAAAATGCTTTCAATTCGGCCTATTGGCCGCATATCATGGACGCCCTGAAACAAAAGAAGACACCACGCTACCTACTGAAGATCATATCTAGCTACCTCTCGCACAGATTACTGCTATATGACAACGAAGAAGGCCCTAAAAAGTACACTATAACAGGCGGTGTACCACAGGGCTCAGTACTAGGGCCACTACTGTGGAATGTCTTATACGACGGTGTGCTACGTCTTCCACTGCCCAAAGAAATACAAATAATCGGGTACGCTGATGATATAGCAGTAACGGTAGTGGCAAAAGAAATAAGACATGTAGAGTATCTATGCAACCACGTGGCAATAAAAATAAAAGAATGGCTCACAAAGGCAAAGCTCCAGTTAGCAGGCCAAAAAACTGAAGCGGTACTAATAACGAGTAGAAAAAAGTTAGAGGCGACTACGCTCAACATCGACGGATACAATATCCCAACGCAACAATCGTTGAAATACCTGGGGGTAATTATTGACGCGAGGCTAAACTATCGGACCCACATCGCAAAAGCCTGCGAGAAAGCGGCAAAGGTGACGGCTGCACTAACCCGAATCATGGTCAACATAGGTGGACCTAGCCAAAATAGACGCGCTCTTCTGGCAAAAGTTAGCCAGTCAGTACTGATCTACGCCGCACCCATATGGGGACCAGCATTGCTGAATAAAACATATGCGAGTACGGCCAAAGCAGTAGTTCGGCTAAGTGCAATCAGGGTAGCTTGCGCTTTCCGGACTGTGTCGCACGAAGCGGCTGGAATTATATCAGGTATCATGCCCCCAGATATTATGGCGATAGAGCTAAAAAGAATTTACGGCAAAACAAAAAATGCGGGCAGACGACTAAATAATCAAGAGAAGCAACAAGAAAGACAAACCAGCCTTAATGAGTGGCAGAAACGATGGGACGAAACAACCAAAGGTAGATGGACACACACGTTGATCAGAAACGTGCAGGAATGGGTAGAGAGAAATCACGGAGAAACTGACTATTACTTGACGCAGTTCCTGACTGGGCACGGCTGCTTTAGAGAATATTTATACAAATATGGACATGACGATGGGTTTAACTGCTCTTTTTGCGGAAACGAGAATGGGAACGCGTGGCACATTTTCTTCCCCTGAAAATATTGTACCACACATGTTACGTTCTCAGCAGGTGTGGAAGTTTATTAGAGAATGGAGCGCGACAGTCCTAATAGAGCTTAGAAGGAAGGAATGGGAAAGAAATAGCGAAAGACGAGCGATCAACTTAGAGCTGGAAAACCCGTAGAAAGAGAGCCAACCGGCTAAAGCTATCCTTGCGAAGAAATGCCTAGCGGCGGTCCCGCAAGGAAATAAATAGCGTGAGGAGACGGAGTTAGGGTTTAGTACGTAGGCGTCCTACTCCGCAGGTTCCGCTCTTGGTAACAATGGCGGCACATGCGCGAGTGGGATGAATCGTGCATGCCGTCCGAAACAAGACGGTATCTTTCGAAGATTCCCCCTCCGGCAACAAAAAAAAAAAAAAAAAAAAAAAAAAAAAAACACACAACCCAATACAACACAACATGTCATCCACACAACCACAGCTACACATCATACCAACCACACTACACACCAACACTTCGCCTTTTTCACCACCCACAACCGATACAAAAGAATTGTTCACATCGGAATGAGGGCTTTTTTCTCGTTTTACCCGTGACCTCTAAGGTTTCTCCGCCATCGAGACGTTCGTCGACACAACGCTGCACAAGTTTTAGAATCGTTAAGTGCGAGTGAAATTTGTACAAAACCATTTCTTAAACAGTTGTGATTACAACATAATTATTAAAAGAAAAAAAGATAATAAATACAACAAATTAATTTAAAGGTGAAATATTTCTTTTCTTTGTTTCAAAAAAATTCGAAGAGTTAAAAATTCCAGGTGACAGTGCAAGTGCAAGTGCAACAAGTGAGTATATCACCGACATCCGAGTGAACAAAAGGTTTGCAATTAAACAAATGGTCCTTCGAGCCTCCTTGAAAGGCACCTAGAGAAAAAAAAAAAAAAAAAAGAAAAGAAAAATACAGAGTACAATATACTCATACATATATACATATTAACAGTGAAAATAAATTACAATAAACGGCCGCGAAACAAATTGAAACAATCTAACTTAAAACTCTCTAAAAACTAAAAGCGGGCGCGATTTTATAATAAACGGGCGCGAAACAAATTTAAACAAACTAACTTAAAAATCAGTAAAAACTAAAAGCGGGCGCGATTTAATGAGAATAAAGGAAAAGAAAGAACAGAACATTAAGCACGGGAGAGGAAACAAGCAAAAAGCAGAGAGAAGGAATGCTACAAACAGCAATAACGCCGGAACAAGGAAAAAAAAAAAGACTAAACTCAGAGAGCTAGAATGAAGAGGAACATTGGCATTAATAAGTATCTCACCCTCTAAAAGACCCTTGGCGGAAATTAATGTGAGTCCAGTCCAATTTAATTTTTGAAAATTGAAGTTTTATGCACGCATGTATATACATATGTATGTATTTTTTTTCTTTAAGTAACAGAAATATTTTGGCATACAGTTACCTATAAAAAACCCAACTGTTTTGATAATATATATATATATACATTATATATAACTGACCTGCCTATAAGCTTATTTTGTGTTTCCAAACACACCGCCATATTACTCAAAAAATAAAATAAAATTAAAATTTCACAAAGTCAAGTATACCAACTTGCAACTATCCAGCGATACCCCTTGGGCTAAAGAAACAAAAAAAAAAAAAAGCAACAAGCAGGATCGCTTTAAATATAAGCAAAGGCAAAGAGAGAACCACAAAAGGTAATAAGCAAAATTTATGTATGTGCACATATGTATTTACCTTTACATTTGCATGTCTCCCGCCGAAATTTATACCGCAATCACACTCACCTTTATGCTCATGCTCTTTCCGTACTCAATCTCTCACTAGAGAGATCCTTATAAAAACAATTGATACATACATATGTACATATGGGAACAAATACTTATAATCTTTTTAATATAACACATTATATACATATATAATATTTTCCGCGCTCTCATCGACCGTTTACAGATATATATAAAACATTTATGTGCATTTAGCATTGCCAAAAAATACTTTTATAAACATATATACGGGTATATATATATATACAACAATTGCAACAAAAGTTAAAGAAACGTATGCAAATAAATATACAAATATTCTTGCTTATTACGGCTGTCCTTTCGCGTTCTTAAAAGATACAGAACGTAAAAACATAACAAGAATACAAATTAAGCGCGAGTGAAGCGGAGATAAATTAATTGGATACACGGTAAAAAATAAAATAAAATAAAAAATAAAACGAAAAAAAAAAAAAAAAAAACAGACATATTTAAAAAAATAATTACATACGAAAACATACATATATGTATGAAACAAATAATTAATCGATGTATGCGTTCGCAAAGTCATAATCTGTTTCATTTATAATAAAATTTATTATATTTACCAAAAAAAAATTTTTTTTACACATTTTTTTCACTTTACCAATTTTATAATTGTATTTCAAACGAAATATTTACAAACATTTTTTACAAAAATTTTTAACAATTCCAATTTTACTTCAAACGAAATATTTACAAAGAATTGTTTATATATTTTATTATAATACTACCAATTTTACAATTGTAGTATTTCAAACGAAACATTTTTAAGCTCAAAGCTTCGAATTTAATTTAATAAATGCAATCTGATAAATCTAAAGAGGTTAAACCAAGAACTCCTCAATTATTGGAAATTCCAAAAATGGCTGATGATGATAAATCACATAGCACGCCTGCAGAAGCTACACGCTCGAAGCAGAGTATAAAACAAAAAAGATCAAAAGATCAGACAATATCTAGATTCATCACTGAAAGTGACAGTTTTATAAGATATTGTACAAGATTTCAAGCTTCCCCTATTACTGACATCACAGAATCAGTTTTGAATATAAAACTAGAAAGTGTGAACAATCTCTGGGCTCGACTTCTGGCAGCGTACGATACAGTACTAGATACTGACGACGCAGAACTCCCAGAAAACGCAAAAGCTTCGGCTACAACCAAGTGTGATAACTGCCGCGATCAGTATGAATTAACAAAGGGAATGATCACTGAACAAATAAGTTTAGTAAGGCCAAGTAGAGCCACTACTCCCCCTCCCAGAGTAGTTACAACACCAAAAGAAGACCTAGATAAAGGCATGTATCTCAAAGTACCAGCTTGTGATACTGAAGTTTTTAATGGATGTTATGATCAATGGCCGTCCTTTCGGGACATGTTCACTGCCGTCTATATAAACCATCCTAAACTCTCACAAGCACAAAAGTTATACCATCTAAGGTACAAAACAAAAGGGGAAGCAGGCAGTATCGTCAAGCGATTCGCTTTAAATGACGAAAATTTTAAGCTGGCTTGGGAAGCACTAGTCGAAAGGTACGAAAATGAAAGGGTTATGATAGAAAACCCAATAAAAACTTTATTGCATTTGCCAAAAATTCAACAAGAAACTAGCCAGGAGTTTCAAAACTTATACTCGACAGTGACCAATTGTTTATCTGTGTTAAAAACACAAAATATCTCCACAGAATCGTGGGACCCTATGATAGTAACCATTTGCGCAGAAACACTGCCTGATGCTGCTTTGCTACGATGGGAACAATCTCTAGTGGAAAGAAAAATAATGCCCACCTGGCAACAGATGAAAACATTCCTCACTGCTCAATACGAGATAGCTGAGCGAATAGACAAAAAAATTATAAATCCAAAAAGTCATCAAAATGACTCAAGTAAAAACTTGTTTAAACCTCAAGCCAGCAATTATATGCAATACGATAGACACGCTAATAGAAGCCAAACATTTGTGACAAATCAAACAAATAAATGGCAACCATTATGTGAAATTTGTAAGGGAGGTCATAACATAAGATCTTGCGAGAAATTTAAAAAATTATCTGTTTCTGACAGAAACAATCTTGTCAGACAACATAAACTTTGCATCAACTGTCTGTCGAATGCTCATACGACAAAAGACTGTGAAAGCAAATTTACTTGTGTGTACTGTCAACGAAGACATCACTATTGCTTCATATTACAAATTTTCAAAATATGAAGCAAAATCAATTTCATAAAACCACCGGGTTAGTCACTACAACCAAAAGTGATAATCCCGAAATCTCAAACCCCGAAAAAAGGGAAGAACAACCATGTTGCTCTAAAGCAGCAAAAATTCAAGCTCTTCATTCAGAGAATGAAAGCAAAATTCTTTTACCCACTGCGGTCATCGCTATTGAACATAGAGGAGAATTAGTCAAATTAAGAGCATTAATAGATCAAGGTTCTCAAAGATCCTTTATATATTAAAGCTCAAAAGGGCTAAAATTTGAAAAAATTAAAATTTCCCAAATTTAGGAATGGGCGGAAATTTAAAATTCAAAAAATTGCCCTTCCTAGTGTCTCCAAAGCATTTGAATTCGAACCCATTTCCCGAATTACAAATTTTTTCCCAATGTGGTTAAAAAGCGGGGAAAAATGCTCTATTCTTGAGCCCCCAACTGCTACCCCACAAAAATTTTGGTTAAGGTAGTGACTTAATCCCAAAAATTTCTTAAAGGATAAAAAAATTAAAAAAATTTTCCCAAAATCAATTTTGGGTGGTTTTAAAGGGCCAAAGTCACAGAAAAAATTAATTCTTTACAACTGAAGTTGAAAATATTTCAAACGAATATTTAAATAATGAACTCAAAAATTCTGGGAAGTAGAAGAATTACCTCAGACACTTTCAGAAGAAGATCAGGCATGCGAAGCCTATTACAAGTCCACAACAACAAAAACGAACATGGTCGTTATGTTGTGCGACTACCATTCAAACTAACTTTTTCTGAAACCATAGCTCTAGGCCACTCTAGAATATCAGCAGTCCAGCAATTTCTAAGCCTGAAAAAAAGCCTGATGAAAAAAAGTGAGCTTAAATCAGCATATGATAATGTGATGGACGAATATCTTGACCTCAATCATATGGAAGAAGCTGACCATATGAAAAAGTATCTAAAGGTAGATATTTATCTTTTTATCTGCCACATCATGGGGTAATAAGACCTGATAAAATTACAACAAAGGTACGAGTGGTTTTCAAGCCTCAAAGTGTACGAGCTCAGGCAAATCACTCAATGATGTACTATACACAGGGCCAACATTACAACCCGATCTCATGTTGCTAATTCTAAATTGGCGCATGTTTAAATACGTTTTAAATGGGGATGTAGAAAAAATGTACAGACAAATTCTAGTACATGAAGATGACCAAGATTTCCAGCGTATAGTCTTCCGCAATCAAGTAATAGTCCAATCAGCGACTATAAACTTAAAACTGTCACCTTTGGCATCAATTGCGCACCCTATTTGGCAATCAGGACATGCATGAAGTAGCAAAAACAAATGCAACAAATTTGCCTTTAGCATCTTCTGTGTTGCAAACACAAACATACGTGGACGACATTCTATCAGGCAGCCACAGTATCGCATTAGCATGCGAATCACTATCGCAAGTGATCAAAGCATTAAATTCAGCAGGTTTCCCTCTAAAGAAAATTACTTCAAATCACCCTGATATAATAAAAGACATTAAAAAAGAAGACTTATTAGATACAGACTTCCTTTTTTAAAAGGCTAGTACAACTAAAACTCTAGGAATTCAATGGAATGCGATAACAGATCAATTCTCATATACAATTGAGTCAATATCTGCAATGTCCCCATTACAAAACCCAAATACTTTCCTCGGTGGCAAAGCTTTTCGACCCCGCAGGATGGCTTTCGCCAATAATGATTCAAGCAAAAATCCTCATTCAAGAATTGTGGCAAGATGGCACTGAATGGGATGAACAGGTAAAACCTTTACGTTTAGCGAAATGGTTCAATTTGCTAACAATTTACATACTATATCTGAAATTCGATTCCCTCGATGGGTAAATTTCACTCCTAACATTAACGCAGAATTACACGGTTTCTGTGATGCATCTGAAAAGGCATATTGCGCAACAGTGTACGTACGCACTCAGTACGATAATTAAATATCTTCACACCTCCTGGTAGCCAAAGCCAAAGTTGCACCTTTGAAGACACTTAGTCTGCCACGGCTTGAACTGAATGGTGCTCTTCTGTTAGCAAAATTAATTTCAATAGTTCAAACCCATCTCAAATTAACCGATCATAAAACATATCTTTGGTCCGACTCAGAAATAGTTTTAGCATGGTTAGAAAAACCACCCTATTGCTGGAAGACCTATGTATCTAACCGAATATCCCAAATTCTAGACTTAGTTGGCCCAGCAAAATGGCAACATGTTGCAAGTGCGGATAACCCAGCGGATCTTGGGACAAGAGGTTGCAAGCCACTGCACCTCACCAGCACTACACTCTGGTGGAATGGTCCAACATGGCTAACAGAATCACAAGAATTCTGGCCAAAGTCTCCCGCTCGTAATATAATACCGCCGGAAGGTCGGGAAAAATTTAAAATTTTCATATCACTCCAGAAGAGGATGATATTCTCCCCCGATTTTCGTCATTTGCTAGAGCACTAAGAGTAGTCGCTTACATGCAAAAATTCATTCAAAGACTTAAACTAAAAATGAAAGGAGCACCAAATGATCCTTGCGTACAACTAACGCATTCCGACTTGCAACATGCCAAGGTCAGTCAATATTATATACACAAACTCGCTATTTCAGCAAAGAGAAGTCAAAGTTGCTCGAAAAGCGACCTCTCGAAAAGGGAAGCTCACTTCTCGTCTTAAATCCATTCTTGGATTCTAAGGGATTAATAAGGGCAAATGGAAGATTGGCGAACTCCAGCCTTAGTTATAACGAACGACATCCCATCATTATTCCAGAGAAATCCCGTTTTACTCATTTATTCCTAATATACCTTCACCAGCTTACACTACATGGTGAGCACCGCTTGATGCAGCAAATGGTCCGACAAGAATTTTATATACCGCGACTAAAGCCACAACTTAAAAAGACGATTTTTATGTGTAAACAATGTACCTTGTACAAACATAAAATGCGTACGCAGATCATGGCAACTTTACCACCTGAACGCTGCAATTATGCTCTACCTTTTACATTACTGGGGTTGATTTTGCTGGACCTTTCCAGATAAAGGCCTCAATGTTAAGATCATCTACATTTAGAAAAGGGTATGTGGCTGTTTTTGTATGTTTTACGACAAAGGCAGTACACCTCGAGCTTTGTTCAGATCTGACAACTGCGGCTTTCCTCGCAGCATTCGCACGCTTTGTCGGACGACGCGGATTTCCCTCAAAGATTATGAGCGACAATGGGAAAAACTTTATCGGAGCTCAAAGAGCCACCGAAAAGGAGTTCATAAACTTTATGAAAGAAGTTTCCCCTGAAATAGTTAAAAAATATGCACCCCAAGGGATCGATTGGCAGTTCATACCTCCATTTTCTCCACACATGGGCGGACTTTGGGAATCAGCAGTCAAAAGCTTTAAGTCCCATTTAAAGAAAACGGCTGGTAATCATAAATTCAATTATGAGGAGTTTACTACACTACTCACTCGTATCGAAGCCGTATTAAACTCAAGACCTATATCACCACTCTCGCAAGATCCCTCCGATTTCACAGCTCTTACACCTGGACACTTCCTCAGAGGAGCTCCTCTTCTCGCCATACCTGAGACAGAAGGAGACTCACTCACTTTAGTAAATCGATGGGAAAAATCAAGATTCTCCATCACGAATTCAGCCACAGATGGAAGGAGGAATATCTTAAAGAGCTCCATAAGAGATATCGATGGAAAACGAACCAGAAGGAACCCAGTACAGGCGAATGCGTCATCATACAGGACGAATGCCTTCCCCCAACCGAATGGCGACTAGGTCGCATTGAAAAGGTATATCGGGGACGAGATGGTCATATCAGAGTAGTTGATGTGCGAACACAAACTGGCCTACTAACTCGACCACTAGTAAAATTGTGTTTTCTTCCAAATACCGAAGAACCGATCACTGAAAACAAGCGAACGCAAACGCATACATAAAATTAAACCATAATTAATTAAAAAATACACCGTTTACAATCCGTTTAATTCTAAGTACTACCGTTATACACCATAAAACCAATGAGCGATAACAATTGAACGAAAAAAAATATGTTAATATACGATGATATATGTATCTATCTCTCAAAACAAGTACCCAATTACATAATTCAATATATGAACCATACAATGTTTTAATATAATGTATTCCTATTCCAATAGATGGGCATAGAAGACATCCAACTTACTCCTAAGACTAAGAAATCCACCATTACTGCACCTAGAGCATCAGCTCCACCCATCGCCGCACCAAGGACACGAAGAGTCTTGAGTCCGCCAAGGCATTCATCAGTTGCAACACCCAGGGATACGTTAGAAGATCCATTCGAAGAAAACTTGTCTCCACCATGCAGCTTATGCCATCGGCCCCACGTTCTGAAGAGGTGCACAATCTTCAAAAGCATGAAGCCAGAATTGCTTGGGAGACTCCCACACCACCTTCGAATGTCCAACCGACGGGTCATGCCAATACTGTCAACGCCCTCATCATACACTGTTTCATCGATTCGCTCGTCGAGTCAATCCGCCAGCAAACCACGCAAGTGACAGACACAGACAACACGAGGATCCTGTCCAGCGCCGAAGAGGGCACCATTCCAGACGCACCAGGGGAGCGCACTCACGACCACCTGCACCAACCTACGGTCATTGTAATCCACAACGTAAGCCAACGGGACTGAACGCCGTAGTGAGCACTCTGCAACGGTTGCAAAGACTTCTAGGCGACTAATCCGCCTAGGGGGGCCGGGATGTTTATGCGACATCCGGTCGTGCGATATTTTGCTACGCCGCATAATCATCCTCGCAGCACTCATCGCACAAAATCCACACACAACATACTACAGGTCACACAACCCAATACAACACAACATGTCATCCAAACAACCACAGCTACACATCATACCAACCACACTACACACCAACACCTCGCCTTTTTCACCACCCACAACCGATACAAAGGAATTGTTCACATCGGAATGAGGGCTTTTTTCTCGTTTTATCCGTGACATCTAAGGTTTCTCCGCCATCGAGATGTTCGTCGACACAACGCTGCACAAGTTTTAGAATTGTTAAGTGCGAGTGAAATTTGTACAAAACCATTTTTTAAACAGTTGTGATTACAGCATAATTATTAAAAGAAAAAAAAGGAAATAAATACAACAAATTAATTTGAAGGTGAAATATTTCTTTTCTTTGTTTCAAAAAAATTCGGAGAGTTAAAAATTCCAGCTGACAGTGCAAGTGCAACAAGTGAGTATATCAACGACATCCGAGTGAACAAAAGGTTTGCAATTAAACAACCTTCTTTAACGCACTGAAGTCTACATAAAGCCTTAACGGGATAACTGCAGTGCATTTAGAAGAATTCCGTAATCTTATATTAAGGTATAAAGTCGATTTTCTTGTATTTACATATTTAGCAATCGATATCGAGATGCTTCAACTCATTAGTTTAACATATTTAAGTTAATAAACTTTCTTCGAAGAACTGAAGTTGGCATAAAAGCATGGAGGCATAACGGCAGTGCATGTAGAAGAATTCCGTTATCTTATATTTAGGTATAAAGTCGATTTTCTTGTATTTACATATTTAGCAATCGATATCGAAATGCTTCAAATCATTATTTTAACATATTTAAGTTAATTAACCATCTTTAACGTATTGAAGGTGAAATAAAGCCATGGCGGCATAATGACAGTAATTTGGAAGAATTCCGTAATCTTATATTTAGGTATAAAGCTGATTTGCTTGTATATATGCATTTAGAAATCGATATCGAAATGCTTCAAATCATTAGTTTAACATATTTAAGTTAACAAACCTTCTTTAAAGAACTGAAGTTGACATAAAGCCATGGCGGATTAACGGCAGTGCATATGGAAGAATTCCGTTATCCTATGTTAAGGTATAAAGTCATAAAGTCAAGTTTCTTGTACAAGCACATTTAGCAATCGATATCGAAATGCTTCAAATCATTAGTTTAACATACTTAAGTTAAATTACCTTCTTTAACCTACCGAAAGTGACATGAAGCCATGGCGGCATAACGGCGGTGCATGTAGAAGAATTCCGTAATTTTATATTTAGGTATAAAATCGATTTGTTGTATAAACACATTTAACAATCGATATCGAAATGCTTGAGATCATTAGTTTAACATATTTGAGTCAATTCACCCTATTTATCTTCCTGAAGTCTACATAAAGCCTTAATAGCATAACGGCAGTGCATTTAGAAGAATTACGTAAACTTATATTTAGGTATAAAGTCGATTTTCTAGTATATACTCATTTAGCAATCGATATCGAAATGCTTTAAATCATTATTTTAACATATATAAGTTAATAAGGCTTCTTGAACGCACTGAAGTTAACATAAAGCCATGGCGGTATAATGGCAGTGTATGTAGAAGAATTCCGTAATCTTATGTTTAGGTACAAATTCGATTTTGTTGTATACACATTTAGCTATCGATATCGAAATGCTTCAAATCATTAGTTTAACATATTAAGTTAATAAACATTTTTTAGCTTAATGAGGTCTACATAAAACCTTAACGGTATAACGGCAGTGCATTTAGAAGAAATCCGTAATGTTATAATTTTATATTTAGGTATAAAGTCGATTTTGTTGTATTTACACATTTAGCAGTCGATATCGAAATGCTTCAAACCATTAGTTTAACATATTTAAAATAATTAACCTTCTTTTACGTATTGTAGTTGATACAAACCATGGCGGCATAACGACAGTACATTTGGAAGAATTCCGTAATCTTATATTTAGGTATATGTAAAGTCGATTTTTTTGTATATACACATTTAGTAATCGATATCGAAATGCTTCAAATCATTTGTTTAACATATTAAAGTTAATAAACCTTTGTTTATGGGACATCCGGTCGTGCGATATTTTGCTACGCCGCATAATCATCCTCGCAGCGCTCATCGCACAAAATCCACACACAACATACTACAGGTCACACAACCCAATACAACACAACATGTCATCCAAACAACCACAGCTACACATCATACCAACCACACTACACACCAACACTTCGCCTTTTTCACCACCCACAACCGATACAAAAGAATTGTTCACATCGGAATGAGGGCTTTTTTCTCGTTTTACACGTGACCTCTAAGGTTTCTCCGCCATCGAGACGTTCGTCGACACAACGCTGCACAAGTTTTAGAATCGTTAAGTGCGAGTGAAATTTGTACAAAACCACTTTTTAAACAGTTGTGATTACAACATAATTATTAAAAGAAAAAAAGGAAATAAATACAACAAATTAATTTGAAGGTGAAATATTTCTTTTCTTTGTTTCAAAAAAATTCGGAGAGTTACAAATTCCAGGTGACAGTGCAAGTGCAAGTGCAACAAGTGAGTATATCACCGACATTAGAGTGAACAAAAGGTTTGCAATTAAACAACCTTCTTTAACGCACTGAAGTCTACATAAAGCCTTAACGGGATAACTGCAGTGCATTTAGAAGAATTCCGTTATCTTATATTAAGGTATAAATTCGATTTTGCTGTATATACACATTAAGCAATCGATATCGAGATACTTCAAATCATTAGTTTAACATATTTAAGTTAATAAACTTTCTTCGAAGAACTGAAGTTGGCATAAAAGCATGGCGGCATAACGACAGTACATTTGGAAGAATTCCGTAATCTTATATTTAGGTATATGTAAAGTCGATTTTCTTGTATATACACATTTAGCAATTGATAACGAAATGCTTCAAAGCATTAGTTTAACATATTTAAGTTAAATTACCTTCTTTAACCTACCGAAAGTGACATGAAGCCATGGCGGCATAACGGCGGTGCATGTAGAAGAATTCCGTAATTTTATATTTAGGCATAAAATCGATTTGTTGTATAAACACATTTAACAATCGATATCGAAATGCTTCAAATCACTAGTTTAACATATTTTAGTTAATTAACCCTATTTATCTTCCCGAAGGCTACATCAAGCCTTAACGGCATAACGGCAGTGCATTTAGAAGAATTCCGTAATTTTATATTAAGGTATAAAGTCGATTTTCTTGTATTTACATATTTAGCAATCGATATCGAAATGCTTCAAATCATTAGTTTATTATATTTAAGTTAATTAACCTTCTTTAACGAACTGAAGTTGACATAAAGCCATGGCGGATTAACGGCAGTGCATTTGGAAGAATTCTGTTATCCTATGTTTAGGTATAAAGTCAAGTTTCTTGTATTTACATATTTAGCAATCGATATCGAAATGCTTCAAATCATTAGTTTAACATATCTAAGTTAAATTACCTTCTTTAACCTACCGAAGGTGACATGAAGCCATGGCGGCATAACGGCAGTGCATTTAGAAGAATTCCATAACCTTATATTTAGGTACAAAGTCGATTTTCTTGTATATACTCATTTAGCAATCGATATCGAAATTCTTCAAATCATTAGTTTAACAAATTTAAGTTAATTAACCCTCTTTTTCATACTGAAGTCTACAAAAGCCTTAACGGCATAATGGCAGTGCATGTAGAATAATTACTTAATCTTATATTTAGGTATAAAGTCGATATTGTTGTACATACACATTTAGCAATCGATATCGAAATGCTTCAAATCATTAGTTTTACATTTTCAAGTTATTTATAATAAACCTTCTTTAACGCACTGAAGTTTACATAAAGCCTTAACGGTATAACTGCAGTGCATTTACAAGAATTCCGTAATCTTATATTTAGGCACAAAGTCGATTTTCTTGTATTTACATATTTATCAATCGATATCGAAATGCTTCAAATCATAAGTTTAACATATTTAAGTTAATTATTCCCCTCTATCTTACTGAAGTCTACATAAAGCCTTAACGGCATAACGGCAGTGCGTTTAGAAGAATTCCGTTATCTTATATTTAGGTATAAATTCGATTTTCTTGTATATACACATTTAGTAAGCGATATCGAAATGTTTCAAATCATTAGTTTAACATATTTAAGTTAGTTAACCTTCTTTAACATATTGAAGTTGATATAAAGCCATGGCGGCATAACGGCAGTGCATGTAGAAGAATTCCGTAATCTTATATTCAGGTATAAAGTCGATTTTCTTGTATATACACATTTAGCTATCGATATCGAAATGCTTCAAATCATTAGTTTAACATATTAAATTAATAAACATTTTTTAGCTTAATGAGGTCTACATAAAGCCTTAACGGTATAACGGCAGTGCATTTAGAAGAAATCCGTAATGTTATAATTTTATATTTACGTATAAAGTCGATTTTGTTGTATTTACACATTTAGCAGTCGATATCGAAATGCTTCAATCCATTAGTTTAACATATTTAAAATAATTAACCTTCTTTAGCGTTTTGTAGTTGATACAAACCCTGGCGGCATAACGACAGTACATTTGGAAGAATTCCGTAATCTTATATCTAGGTATATGTAAAGTCGATTTTCTTGTATATACACATTTAGCAATCGATATCGAAATGCTTCAAATCATTAGTTTTACATTTTCAAGTTATTTATAATAAACCTTCTTTAACACACTGAAGTCTACATTAAGCCTTAACGGTATAACTTCAGTGCATTTAGGAGAGTTCCGTAATCTTATATTAAGGTATAAAATCGATTTTCTTGTATTTACATATATAGCAATCGATATCGAAATGCTTCAAATCATTAGTTTAACATATTTAAGTTACTTAACCCTCTTTTTCTTACTGAAGTCTGCAAAAGCCTTAACGGCATAACGGCAGTGCATTTAGAAGAATTCCGTAATCTTATATTTAGGTATGAATTCGATTTTCTTGTACATACTCATTTAGCAATCGATATCGAAATGCTTCAAATCATTAGTTTAACATATTTAAGTTAATTAACCCTATTTATCTTCCTGAAGTCTACATCAAGCCTTAACGGCATAACGGCAGTGCATTTAGAAGAATTACGTAATCTTATATTTAGGTATAATCTTATATTTAGATAAAAAGTCGATATATATCGAAATGTTTCAAATCATTATTTTAACATATTTAAGTTAATAAACCTTCTTTAACGCACTGAAGTTAACATAAAGCCATAGCGGTATAACGGCAGTGCATGTAGAAGAATTCCGTAATCTTATGTTTAGGTATAAATTCGATTTTGTTGTATATACCCATTTAGCAATCGATATCGAGATGCTTCAACTCATTAGTTTAACATATTTAAGTTAATTAACCTTCTGTAACGTATTGAAGTTGATAAAGAGCCATGGCGGCATAATGACAGTAGGATTGGAAGAATTCCGTAATCTTATATTTAGGTATAAAGTCAATTTTCTTGTATATACACATTTAGCAATCGATATCGAAATGCTTCAAATCATTAGTTTAACATATTTAAGTTAATAAACCTTCTTTAACGCACTGAAGTCTACATAAAGCGTTAACGGCATAACGGCAGTGCATCTAGAAGAATTCCGTTATCTTGTATTTAGGTATAAATTCGATTGTCTTGTATATACATATTTGGCAAGCGATATCGAAATGCTTCAAATCATTAGTTTAACATATTTAAGTTAGTTAACCTTCTTTAACGTATTGCAGTTGATATAAAGCCATAACGGCATAACGACAGTAACTTGGAAGAATTCCGTAATCTTATATTTAGGTATAAAGCCGATTTGCTTGTATATATGCATTTAGAAATCGATATCGAAATGCTTCAAATCATTAGTTTAACATATTTAAGTTAACAAACCTTCTTTAAAGAACTGAAGTTGACATAAAGCCATGGCGGATTAACGGCAGTGCATTTGGAAGAATTCCGTTATCCTATGTTTAGGTATAAAGTCAAGTTTCTTGTATTTACATATTTAGCAATCGATATCGAAATGCTTCAAATCATCAGTTTAACATATTTAAGTTAAATTACCTTCTTTAACCTACCGAAGGTGACATGAAGCCATGGCGGCGTAACGGCAGCGCATGTAGAAGAATTCCGTTATTTTATATTTAGGTACAAAATCTATTTGTTGTATAAACACATCGAGAAATCGATATCGAATTGCTTCAAATCCTTAGTTTAACATATTTAAAATAATTAACCTTCTTTAACGTATTTAAGTTGATACAAAGCCATGGCGGCATAATGACAGTAGGATTGGAAGAATTCCGTAATCTTATATTTAGGTATAAAGTCAATTTTCTTGTATATACATATTTGGCAAGCGATATCGAAATGCTTCAAATCATTAGTTTAACATATTTAAGTTAATAAACCTTCTTTAACGTATTGAAGGTGATACAATGCCATGGTGGCATAACGACAGTATATTTGGAACAATTCCGTAATATTATATTTAGGTATAAAGTCGATTTTCTTGCATTTGCACATTTAGCAATCGATATCGAAATGCTTCAAACCATTAGTTTAACATATTTAAAATAATTAACCTTCTTTAACGTATTTAAGTTGATACAAAGCCATGGCGGAATAATGGCAGTAGGATTGGAAGAATTCCGTAATCTTATTTTTAGGTATAAAGTCAATTTTCTTGTATATACACATTTAGCAATCGATATCGAAATGCTTTAAATCATTAGTTTAACATATTTAAGTTATTAAGCCTTCTTTAACGCACTGAAGTCTACATAAAGCGTTAACGGCATAACGGCAGTGCATCTAGAAGAATTCCGTTATCTTATATTTAGGTATAAATTCGATTTTCTTGTATATACATATTTGGCAAGCGATATCGAAATGCTTCAAATCATTAGTTTAACATATTTAAGTTAGTTAACCTTCTTTAACGTATTGCAGTTGATATAAAGCCATAACGGCAGTGCATTTGGAAGAATTCCGTAATCTTATATTCAGGTATGAAGTCGATTTTCTTTTATATACACATTTAGATATACATATCGAAATGCTTGAAATTATTAGTTTAACATATTAAGTTAATAAACATTTTTTAGCTTACTGAAGTCTACATAAACCCTTAGCGGTATAACGGCAGTGCATTTAGAAGAATTCCGTAATGTTATAATTTTATATTTAGGTATAAATTCGATTTTCTTGTATATACACATTTAGCAAGCGATATCGAAATGCTTCAAATCATAAGTTTAACATATTTAAGTTAATTAACCTTCTGTAACGTATTGAAGTTGATAAAGAGCCATGGCGGCATAACGACAGTACATTTGGAAGAATTCCGTAGCTTTATATTTAGGTATAAAGTCGATTTTCTTGTATATATGCATTAAGCAATCGATATCGAAATGCTTCAAATAACTGCTTTAACATATTAAGTTAATAAACGTTTTTTAGCTTACTGAAGTCTACATAATGCCTTAGCGGCATAACGGCAGTGCGTTTGGAAGAATTCCGTAGTCTTATATTTATGCATAAAGTCGATTTTCTTGCACATACACATTTTGCAATCGATATCGAAATGATTCAAATAACTGGTTTAGCATATTTAAGTTAATTAACCTTCTTTATCTTACTGAAGTTTACATAAAGCCATAACGGCATAACGGCAGTATATTTATATGAATTCCGTTATCTTATATTTAGGTATACAGTCGATTTTGTTGTACATACACATTTAGCAATCGATATCGAAATGCTTCAAATCATTAGTTTAACATATTTAAGTTAGTTAACCTTCTTTAAGGTAATGAAGGTGATATAAAGCCATGGCGACATAACGACAGTGCATTTAGAAGAATTCCGTAATCTTATATTTAGGAATAAAGTCGATTTTGTTCTATATACGCATCTAGCAATCGATATCGAAATGCTTCAAACCATTAGTTTAACATATTTAAGTTAATTTACCTTCTTTAACGTATTGAAGTTGATATAAAGCCATAACGGCAATGCATTTGGAAGAATTCCGTAATCTTATATTTAGATATGTAGTCGAGTTTCTTGGATTTACACATTTAGCAATCGATATCGAAAATCTTCAAATAACTGGTTTAGCATATTTAGGTTAATTAAACTTCTTTAACTTACTGAAGTTTAAATAAAGCCATAACGGCATAACGGCAGAATATTTGAGTGAATTCCGTAATCTTTTATTTAGGTATAAAATCGATTTTCTTGTATATACACATTTAGCAATCGATATCAAAATGCTTCAACTCATTAGTTTAACATATTTAAGTTAATAAACCTTCTTTAACGATCTGAAGTTGGCATAACGGCAGTGGATGTAGAAGAATTCCGTAATCCTATATTTAGGTATAAAGTCGATTTTCGTGTATATACATATTTAGCTATCGATATCGAAATGCTTCAAATCATTTGTTTAACATATTAAATTAGTAAACAATTTGTAGCTTACTAAAGTCTACATAAAGCCTTAAAGGTATAACGGCAGTGCATTTAGAAGAATTCCGTAATGTTATAATTTTATATTTAGGTATAAACTCGATTTTCTTGTATTTGCACATTTAGCAATCGATATCGAAATGCTTCAAACCATTAGTTTAACATATTTAAAATAATTAACCTTTTTAACGTATTGAAGTTGATACAAAGCCATGGCGGCATAATGACAGTAGGATTGGAAGAATTCCGTAATCTTATATTTAGGTATAAAGTCAATTTTCTTGTATATACACATTTAGCAATCGATATCGAAATGCTTCAAATCATTAGTTTAACATATTTAAGTTAATAAACCTTCTTTAACGCACTGAAGTCTACATAAAGCGTTAACGGCATAACGGCAGTGCATCTAGAAGAATTCCGTTATCTTGTATTTAGGTATAAATTCGATTGTCTTGTATATACATATTTGGCAAGCGATATCGAAATGCTTCAAATCATTAGTTTAACATATTTAAGTTAGTTAACCTTCTTTAACGTATTGCAGTTGATATAAAGCCATAACGGCAGTGCATTTGGAAGAATTCCGTAATCTTATATTTAGGTATGAAGTCGATTTTCTTTTATATACACATTTAGATATCCATATCGAAATGCTTGAAATCATTAGTTTAACATATTAAGTTAATAAACATTTTTTAGCTTACTGAAGTCTACATAAAGCCTAACGGCAGTGCATTTAGAAGAATTCCGTAATGTTATAACTTTATATTTAGGTATAAATTCGTTTTTATTGTATATACACATTTAGCAAGCGATATCGAAATGCTTCAAATCCTTAGTTTAACATATTTAAGTTAATTAACCTTCTTTAACTTATTGATGTTGATATAAAGCCATGGCGGCATAGCGACAGTACATTTGGAAGAATTCCGTAGTCTTATATTTAGGTATAAAGTCGATTTTCTTGTATATATGCATTAAGAAATCGATATCGAAATGCTTCAAATAACTGGTTTAACATATTTAATTTAATAAACCTTTGTAACGTGGCTTTTACCACCTTACAATATAATATATATATAATTTACGTCAACTTATCTCACTACGATATTTAACGCTGCTAGAGCCTTACATCATGCACCCGCACCATACTACGGTATTTAACGCTGGTAGAGCCTTACATCATGTACCCGCACCCTACGCACACGACTTACCTCACTACGATGTTGAAAGCGGTGACGAAAGCTGCGCTGTGCTGCTATATAAGCAAGCACTTCATATCGAGTGCGATCATTCCTTCCAGCACTCTGGCGAGGACGGTCGTCATCGACAGCATCAGGCAAGGGTAAGTTAGAAACAGTAGAAGTAGGAAGTAGAAGTAGGCAGTATAGTGTAGAAAATCGCGCAGAAAAGGCATCATGCCAGGGCTCGCGATGACTGCCCTATACAGTAGAAAGGGGGAAGCGCAGGCCTCGCGCAGAAAAGGCATCACCGCCGGGTGATGCCAGTGCTCGCGTTGGCCCTGCCCGGTAGCTTAGGAAATTCGCAGGCCTCGCGCAGGAAAGGCACCACCGCCAGGTGATGCCAGTGCTCGCGATGGCCCTGCCCGGTAGTTAAGGGAATTCGCAGGCCTCGCGCAGAAAAGGCATCACCGCCGGGTGATGCCAGTGCTCGCGATGGCCCTGCCCGGTAGCTTAGGAAATTCGCAGTCCTCGCGCAGGAAAGGTACCACCGCCAGTGCTCGCGATGGCCCTGCCCTGTAGTTTAGGGAATTCGCAGGCCTCGCGCAGAAAAGGCATCACCGCCAGGTGATGCCAGTGCTCGCGATGGCCCTGCCCGGTAGTTGGGGAAATTCGCAGGCCTCGCGCAGAAAAGGCATCACCGCCAGGTGATGCCAGTGCTCGCGACGGCCCTGCCCGGTAGTTGGGGAAATGCGCAGGCCTCGCGCAGAAAAGGTATCACCGCCGGGTGATGCCAGTGCTCACGATGGCCCTGCCCGGTAGTTTAGGGAATTCGCATGCCTGGCTCAGCAAAGGCATCACCGCTGGGTGATGCCAATACTCGCGATGGCACTGCCGTAGCCGCGTCGAGAACACGTGGCGTCAGTACCGCTGCTTACGGCACCGTTATTAAAACTAACGCGACTATCAGGCGACAAGTAAGTATAGTGCGGTAGGGCAGTTGTTAACGAGAGGCCAACGAAGACGGTTGGCAATTAATCAAATATCTCCTACACAGAGGATCCCGTTCGTTTTCATCACCGTGCCTGGCTCCTCGATTCCGTTCGTATCATCATCGTGCCAGCTTCTACAAGCGTCAACGCCTGGCTCATTAATCCCGTTCGTTTTCATCACCGTGCCTGGCTCATCGATTCCGTTCGTATCATCATCGTGCCAGCTTCTACAAGCGTCAACGCCTGGCTCATTAATCCCGTTCGTTTTCATCACCGTGCCTGGCTCATCGATTCCGTTCGTATCATCATCGTGCCAGCTTCTACAAGCGTCAACGCCTGGCTCATTAATCCCGTTCGTTTTCATCACCGTGTCTGGCCAAACGATTCCGTTCGTTTTATCATCGTGCCAGCTTCTACAAGCGTCAACGCCTGGCTCATTAATTCCGTTCGTTTCATCAACGTGCCAGCTTCAACAAGCGTCAACGCCTGGCTCGCCAATCTCGTTCGTCTTCATCACCACGGTATACATCACGCTGGTCTGGCTGTCCACATAAGGGGTGGGGTGTGGATATAACTATACGAGGATAAAACTCGTCTTCTTTGCTAAGGGTTTGTGGGTCCCAAGGCTGACCCTGGAGCGGCTGAGCGTACCTCAGCTATGGAAGAAACCCCATTACAAATGGCGCCCGAGCAGGGACCTGACTTTGTGAGTGATAGTGAAAAACATGAAACGGTCACCAACGCTCATGAATCAGGTTCGCCGCGCCCCCCACACAATCATAAGCATCGCAGTACTCCAGCGATGAAGGCTCTAACGCTTGAGACGGACACGACCAGTTGGATTTACTGGCTGAAGAAGGACCGATTAGTCACCGAGTGCAGACGACACCACATCGCTGTCGAAGGGCGCACCGTAGCAGACCTCCGTAGCGAGCTGAGCGCCTGCATCATGCAAGCTTTAGAAAGGGAGATGAAGGAGGAAGGTAACGCCACCATACTCGTTCCAACCACCACGGTAAGAATCCCAAACAAAGCGGTAGCAACACGTGGCGACATAACCTCAGCTGCAAGAGTGCCGGATTTGGAGGTTATAAACTCCGTGCGGCGATGGAACATACGCTACAGTGGTCGCGAAAATTTACACGACTTTCTGGAGCGATGCGAAGAGCTAGCAGAATTCTACTCTATAGCAAACAACCAGCTTCTCGCCACGATGCCGGAAATTCTGCAGGACAAGGCGCTGCAATGGTTTCGAGTAAAACGCAACGCCATCAACACGTGGGACGACTTTCGTTATGAGGCTGAACGGTTCTTTTTACCGAAACGACACCTCGCACATCTGGAAGAAACCATCCATCAGCGCAAGCAATTTCCCAGAGAGAAGGCAAAAGATTATGTGCTGGCCATCCAGACGCTTATTCGCCAGCACCCGAAACTTCGCGATGAAGATCACACCGAGCGTATATATGACGGTCTAAGGGTGGAATATCGCTTATATGTCCGTCGGAGCGATTTCAACAGCGTGGACGAACTACTCGAATTAACGGAAGAGTTCGAGTTGCTGAAAGGCGAGGAGACCAGGCAAACGAGAAACACCAATCACTGTTTGACGGCGGTAAGTAATAAGTATTGCCGCGAGAAAGTTTGTTGGCGATGCAAGCAGCCGGGGCACCGAAGACACCAATGTCGCAACCGGCAGCGAATATTTTGCTCTCGCTGCGGACTCGACGGAACCATGTCGCGGGACTGCAATTGCCCTACACATGTGGCAGTGCGAGCCACTCCGCCCGAACCCAGCACAGCAGCACGCAAAGCAACGCTTCCGTACCCAGAATGGAAGCAAGATGGCCGTTATTATCTGCCCATTACTATTGCGGGCATGCAGGTCGAAGCCCTGGTGGACACCGGAGCCACGCTCACATACATCGGTAAGGAACTCCAGCGGCATCTAGACAACCACAGGATTAAAGCCAAACGCCAGACCCGTCGCATTCAGCTAGCTAACCGTACGTATATACCTAGCACGAAAATGTATCCCGTCACCATCGAGCTGGGTAAGAAGACGACGGATCTACTCGTATCCGCTTTACCGACGCTGTCGGAACCTGTCATCCTGGGCATGGATTTCCTGAGGAAACGGGACCTGACTATTACCGTCGATGGTCAACCCCTAGACGCTAGACGCCTGAGCACGCAGGCACCTGCCGACCACCTCGCGATGCTAACCGAGAGGCAACATCTTACAGAAAGGGAGAATCACCAATTGAATACGCTCCTCACTGAAAACGCAGCAGTGTTCTCGACGATCACCGGCCCCAGCACAGCCGCCGAACATGTGATTCGACTTAAAACCCATCGCCCATTGAAGCAGAGATATTATCCGCGCAACCCAGCGATGCAAGAAGTAATCAATCAGGAGGTGAACGAATTGATTGCAACCGGCCGCATCGAAGTCTCTAACAGCGCTTACAGCTCGCCCATCGTCTTAGTGCAAAAGAAACAAGGAAGTTGGCGAATGTGTATCGACTACCGGCAACTTAACGCAGCAAGTATACCAGACGCATACCCACTCCCCCAAATAAACGCAATCCTAGACCAGTTGAAGGAAGCTCGATTTATCTCGACCATCGACCTGAAGAACGGCTACTGGCAGATTCCGCTACACCACCGCTCACGCCCGTACACCGCATTTACCGTACCGGGGAGAGGTTTATTCCAGTGGCGAGTGATGCCTTTTGGGCTGCATTCGGCGCCAGCAACATTCCAGCGAGCCTTAGACACCGTCCTGGGATCAGAACTACAGCCGAAGGTCTTCGTCTATCTGGACGACATCATTGTACTGGGAAACTCTTTCGAAGAGCACTTGGACTACTTGCAGGCAGTGTTCACGCGCCTTCAACAAAACCGCATGCAGATCAACTTTGAGAAGAGCAAGTTCGTGCAGCAACGTCTCCATTACTTGGGCCATGTAGTCAGCAAGGAGGGTATTCACACCGACCCGGCTAAGGTGGCAGCCATTAGCGACATGGCAGCACCTACCACCATTCGAGAACTACGCCGCTTCCTGGGAGCAGCCTCGTGGTACCGACGTTTCGTAGCAGACTTCGCCACAATATCAGCACCACTGAACCGTTTATTGAAAAAGAACCAGCGTTGGTCATGGGGTGCCGAACAAGAAGAAGCGTTCCAGGCGCTAAAGGAAAGACTGAATAGTGCACCCATCCTGGGCTGCCCTGACTTCGAGAGGCCATTCTGTCTGCAGACTGACGCCAGCGGAGAAGGACTAGGCGTGGTACTATTTCAACGCCATTCGGACCAAGAACGGGTTGTAGCATACGCCAGTCGCAGCTTGCCAGAGTTGGAGAAGCGATACTCCGCCACCAAACAGGAGTGCCTAGCCGTATTGTGGGGTATAAGGAAAATGCGACCATACCTGGAGGGTTATCATTTCACCGTAATCACCGACCATCATTCGCTTAAATGGCTTCACACCCTGCAGAACCCATCCGGAAGACTCGCAAGGTGGGCCCTAGAGCTACAACAGTTTGACTTCGACATCGAGTATCGCAAAGGTATCCTCAACGTAGTCGCCGACGCGCTATCCAGATGCCCACTGAAAGACCAAGAAGGCAATACGGAACTTTTGCATGCCGTCCATGATCAACCGGATAGATGGTATGAAAGACGTACGCGCCAGGTACACGATCAACCGAAGAAACATCCCGATTATCAACTTATCGATGGCCGGCTCTTTCGGCACATCGCCCCACGCAATACGTTATCCAGGTCACCACGCTGGAAACTATGCGTACCAGAGCACCGTCGACTCGAAGTCCTGAGAGAAAATCACAACGCTAGCACCGGCGGTCACATGGGTGTACACAAAACACTCAAACGCACACAAGAAGGGTACTATTGGCCTGGGATGCATAGGGATGCACTCAGGTATGTCCGTCAATGCCAACAATGTGCCGAATATAAGATAGACCAGCGCCGACCTGCCGGGATGATGGCCACCATGCAATGCTCACGACCATGGGAAGTTGTAACGATAGACTTTGTAGGCCCACTACCACGCTCAACAAATGGCAACTCGTGCTTGCTAGTGCTCACGGATAAGTTCTCCAAGTGGGTGGAACTCGTGCCAGTCCGGAATGCAACCACCGCCAGTGTTATAAAGGCGCTACGAGAACGCGTGATATACCGGTTTGGTTGTCCTGACGTATTCCTTACCGACAACGGGAAGCAATTCATCGGCAAGCCGCTTACACAGTTCCTGGAGAGCCACGGAATTCAACATCGTTTCACCGCCATTTACGCTCCACACGAGAACCCAACCGAGCGCACCAACATAGTCGTGAAAACTATGATCGCCCAACGAGCAAAGGCCGATCATCGGACCTGGGACCACCAACTAGCCGAAATAGCTTTCGCGATAAATACATCACAACACGACTCGACAAAAACATCAGCAGCTGAGATAAACTTCGGGTACACACCAGCTACACCGAATCAAATCCGCAAAGAAGGTAACGTGCCCGACGAAGAAGCCACCACCGCGCCGACACTCACCAAGCTTTGGCAAGAAGTTTCTCGCAACTTGTCTACCGCAGCAAAACGCCAGAAGAGATACTACGATTTGCGCAGACGCCCGTGGAAGCCACTTATCGGCGAGAAAGTACTCAAAAGAGATCATCCGCTCTCTTCCGCAGTAAACAACTTTGCACAAAAGCTTGCTCCGAAATATTCTGGCCCATATATCGTCAGAAAATTCAAGTCGACCAATACAGTTGAATTTGTGAATCCGAACGCACCAGGTGGGCGTACCATTCATGTGCATCTGCAAGATCTAAAGCAGCTGCCAACCGAATACTAAACTTGAGTAGCCGCTAGCGCGATCTCTAAAGAGCCTACGGACTCTAACTCCGATCCACCTAGCACCAATGTAGCGCAACCATAGACGTTGCCAACACTAATCAAAGTGTCCGTTTGCTTATCTCCTTCCAGATACCTGAAATGAAACCGCCGAACGGACGAGCCATAGGCCGCCGGCACAGCCGCCGGACGAGCCGCAAAAGCCGCCACCTTACCGGCCACCCCCGGAAGCACGACCGCGGGTGCACCCGAATACAACCGCGTTACTTGCGATAAGCACCGACGACACTGGGTCAGCTGCCCGAACCCGTCCTAGGGTACCCAGACAGCACCTAGAGCGCAGCGTCATGATCGCCTCCACTCGAAGTCGGCAGAACCAGTAGTATTAGAAACATTGCCACGACAGACGCCGCTCAGTACTAACGCCCGGAAGCTCCCGACTACCAGGCGAGCCCCAACGCCACGGGAAGCGGACCGTGAAGCCGGTACTGCGACAGAGCCGCACGCCGCCCAAACCCTGACGCACCCAGCAGGCCAAGCGAAGGCCCAGGTAACGTTCTCCGACAAACAAAGCGACCTGCCGACTGCAGCTTCGCTCCAACTCGGCCAGCGAGGCACGGCAAAGAGTACCGCGAGGAAGGAAGCCAGTACCGCGGGGCCACACGCGGAAAAGGTGCAAGAGGCGCCCGCTACAACAACGCCGGCGTCGGCCCCAGCAATTGACAAGACCGACGTCGAGACGACGCCGCCTCACCCAAGAGCGACGCCAACCCCGACGACGGCCCGGCCTCCAACTGCCGAGATCAGCGCACAACCGTGTCTGGCCAAACGATTCCGTTCGTTTCATAATCGTGCCAGCTTCTACAAGCGTCAACGCCTGGCTCATTAATTCCGTTCGTTTCATCAAAGTGCCAGCTTCAACAAGCGTCAAAGCCTGGCTCGCCAATCTCGTTCGTCTTCATCACCACGGTATACATCACGCTGGTCTGGCTGTCCACATAAGGGGTGGGGTGTAGATATAACTTTACGAGGATAAAACTCGTCTTCTTTGCTAAGGGTTTGTGGGTCCCAAGGCTGACCCTGGAGCGGCTGAGCGTACCTCAGCTATGGAAGAAACCCCATTACACCTTCTTTAACGAACTGAAGTTAATATAAAGCCATAACGGCAGTGCGTTTGGAAGAATTCCGTAGTCTTATATTTAGGCATAAAGTCGATTTTCTTGTACATACACATTTTGCAATCGATATCGAAATGATTCAAATAACTGGTTTAGCATATTTAAGTTAATTAACCTTCTTTATCTTACTGAAGTTTACATAAAGCCATAACGGCATAACGGCAGTATATTTATATGAATTCCGTTATCTTATATTTAGGTATAAAGTCGATTTTGTTGTACATACACATTTAGCAATCGATATCGAAATGCGTCAAATCATTAGTTTAACATATTTAAAATAATTAACCTTCTTTAACGTATTGAAGTTGATACAAAGCCATGGCGGCATAACGACAGTACATTTGGAACAATTCCGTAATCTTATATTTAGGTATAAAGTCGATTTTCTTGTATATACACATTTAGCACTCGATATCGAAATGCTTCACATCGTTAGTTTAACAGATTTACGTTAATTAATCCTCTTTATCTTACTGAAGTCTACAAAAGCCTTAACGGCATAACGGCAGTGCATTTGGAAGAGTTCCGTAATCTTATATTTAGGTATAAAGTCGATTTTGTTCAATATACGCATTTAGCAATCGATATCGAAATGCTTCAAATCATTAGTTTAACATATTTAAGTTAATAAAGCTTCTTTAACGCACTGAAGTCCACTTAAAGGCTTAACGGCATAACGGCAGTGCATGTAGAAGAATTCCGTTATCTTTTATTCAGGTATACTGTCGATTTTCTTGTATTTGCACATTTAGCAATCGATATCGAAATGCTTCAAACCATTAGTTTAACATATTTAAAATAATTAACCTTCTTTAACGTATTTAAGTTGATACAAAGTTATGGCGGCATAATGACAGTAGGATTGGAAGAATTCCGTAATCTTATATTTAGGTATAAAGTCAATTTTCTTGTATATACACATTTAGCAATCGATATCGAAATGCTTTAAATCATTAGTTTAACATATTTAAGTTAATAAACCTTCTTTAACGCACTGAAGTCTACATAAAGCGTTAACGGCATAACGGCAGTGCATCTAGAAGAATTCCGTTATCTTATATTTAGGTATAAATTCGATTTTCTTATATATATATATTTGGCAAGCGATATCGAAATGCTTCAAATCATTAGTTTAACATATTTAAGTAAGTTAACCTTCTTTAACGTATTGCAGTTGATATAAAGCCATAACGGCAGTGCATTTGGAAGAATTCCGTAATCTTATATTTAGGTATTAAGTCGATTTTCTTTTATATACACATTTAGATATACATATCGAAATGCTTGAAATTATTAGTTTAACATATTAAGTTAATAAACTTTTTACTTACTGAAGTCTCAAAAGCCTTACGGATAACGGCAGTGCATTTAGAAGAATTTCGTAATCTTATATTTAGGTATAAAGTCGATTTTGTTCAATATACGCATTTAGCAATCGATATCGAAATGCTTCAAATCATTAGTTTAACATATTTAAGTTACTTAACCCTCTTTTTCTTACTGAAGTCTGCAAAAGCCTTAACGGCATAACGGCAGTGCATTTAGAAGAATTTCGTAATCTTATATTTAGGTATAAAGTCGATTTTGTTCAATATACGCATTTAGCAATCGATATCGAAATGCTTCAAATCATTAGTTTAACATATTTAAGTTAACAACCTTCTTTAACGAACTGAAGTTGACATAAAGCCATGGCGGATTAACGGCAGTGCATTTGGAAGAATCCGTTATCCTATGTTTAGGTATAAAGTCGATTTTCTTGTATATACTCATTTAGCAATAGATATCGAAATGCTTCAAAACATTAGTTTAACATATTTAAGTTGATAAGCATTTTTTAGCTTAATGAGGTCTACATAAAGCCTTAACGGTATAACGGCAGTGCATTAGAAGAAATCCGTAATGTTATATTTAGGTATAAATTCGACTTTCTTGTATATGCTCATTTAGCAAGCGATATCGAAATGCTTCAAATCATTAGTTTAACATATTTAAGTTAATTAACCTTCTTTAACGTATTGAAGTTGATATAAAGCCATGGTGGCATAACGACAGCACATTTGGAAAAATTCCGTAGTCTTATATTTAGGTATAAAGTCGATTTTCTTGTATATACACATTTAGCTATCGATATCGAAATGCTTCAAATCACTAGTTTAACATATTTATGTTAATTAACCTTCTTTAACGCACTGAAATTGATATAAGGCCATAGCGGCAGTGCATTTGAAAGAATTCCGTAATCTTATATTTAGGTATAAATTCGACTTTCTTGTAATACTCATTTAGCAAGCGATATCGAATGCTTCAAATCATTAGTTTAACATATTTAAGTTAATTAACCTTCTTTAACGTATTGAAGTTGATATAAAGCCATGGCGGCATAACGACAGCACATTTGGAAAAGTTCCGTAATCTTATATTTAGGTATAAAGTAGATTTTCTTGTATATACACATTTAGCTATCGATATCGAAATGCTTTAAATCATTAGTTTAACATATTAAGTTAATAAACATTTTTTTAGCTTAATGAAGTCTACATAAAGCCTTAACGGTATAACGGCAGTGCATTTAGAAGAAATCCGTAATGTTATAATTTTATATTTAGGTATAAAGTCGATTTTCTTGTATTTGCACATTTAGCAATCGATATCGAAATGCTTCAAACCATTAGTTTAACATATTTAAGTTAATTAACTTCTTTAACGTATTGAAGTTGATATAAAGTTATGGCGGCATAATGACAGTAGGATTGGAAGAATTCCGTAATCTTATATTTAGGTATAAAGTCAATTTTCTTGTATATACACATTTAGCAATCGATATCGAAATGCTTTAAATCATTAGTTTAACATATTTAAGTTAATAAACCTTCTTAAACGCACTGAAGTCTACATAAAGCGTTAACGGCATAACGGCAGTGCATCTAGAAGAATTCCGTTATCTTATATTTAGGTATAAATTCGATTTTCTTATATATATATATTTGGCAAGCGATATCGAAATGCTTCAAATCATTAGTTTAACATATTTAAGTAAGTTAACCTTCTTTAACGTATTGCAGTTGATATAAAGCCATAACGGCAGTGCATTTGGAAGAATTCCGTAATCTTATATTTAGGTATTAAGTCGATTTTCTTTTATATACACATTTAGATATACATATCGAAATGCTTGAAATTATTAGTTTAACATATTAAGTTAAAAAACATTTTTAGCTTACTGAAGTCTACATAAAGCCTTAGCGGTATAACGGCAGTGCATTTAGAAGAATTTCGTAATCTTATATTTAGGTATAAAGTCGATTTTGTTCAATATACGCATTTAGCAATCGATATCGAAATGCTTCAAATCATTAGTTTAACATATTTAAGTTACTTAACCCTCTTTTTCTTACTGAAGTCTGCAAAAGCCTTAACGGCATAACGGCAGTGCATTTAGAAGAATTTCGTAATCTTATATTTAGGTATAAAGTCGATTTTGTTCAATATACGCATTTAGCAATCGATATCGAAATGCTTCAAATCATTAGTTTAACATATTTAAGTTAACAAACCTTCTTTAACGAACTGAAGTTGACATAAAGCCATGGCGGATTAACGGCAGTGCATTTGGAAGAATTCCGTTATCCTATGTTTAGGTATAAAGTCGATTTTCTTGTATATACTCATTTAGCAATAGATATCGAAATGCTTCAAAACATTAGTTTAACATATTTAAGTTGATAAGCATTTTTTAGCTTAATGAGGTCTACATAAAGCCTTAACGGTATAACGGCAGTGCATTTAGAAAGAAATCCGTAATGTTATATTTAGGTATAAATTCGACTTTCTTGTATATGCTCATTTAGCAAGCGATATCGAAATGCTTCAAATCATTAGTTTAACATATTTAAGTTAATTAACCTTCTTTAACGTATTGAAGTTGATATAAAGCCATGATGGCATAACGACAGCACATTTGGAAAAATTCCGTAATCTTATATTTAGGTATAAAGTCGATTTTCTTGTATATACACATTTAGCTATCGATATCGAAATGCTTCAAATCACTAGTTTAACATATTTATGTTAATTAACCTTCTTTAACGCACTGAAATTGATATAAGGCCATAGCGGCAGTGCATTTGAAAGAATTCCGTAATCTTATATTTAGGTATAAATTCGACTTTCTTGTAATACTCATTTAGCAAGCGATATCGAAATGCTTCAAATCATTAGTTTAACATATTTAAGTTAATTAACCTTCTTTAACGTATTGAAGTTGATATAAAGCCATGGCGGCATAACGACAGCACATTTGGAAAAGTTCCGTAATCTTATATTTAGGTATAAAGTCGATTTTCTTGTATATACACATTTAGCTATCGATATCGAAATGCTTCAAATCATTAGTTTAACATATTAAGTTAATAAACATTTTTTTAGCTTAATGAGGTCTACATAAAGCCTTAACGGTATAACGGCAGTGCATTTAGAAGAAATCCGTAATGTTATAATTTTATATTTAGGTATAAAGTCGATTTTGTTGTATTTACACATTTAGCAGTCGATATCGAAATGCTTCAAACCATTAGTTTAACATATTTAAAATAACTAACCTTCTTTAACGTATTGTAGCTGATACAAACCATGGCGGCATAACGACAGTACATTTGGAAGAATTCCGTAATCTTATATTTAAGTATAAAGTCGATTTTCTTGTACATACACATTTAGCAATCGATATCGAAATGCTTCACATCATTAGTTTAACAGATTAAGTTAATAAACATTTTTTAGCTTAATGAGGTCTACATAAAGCCTTAACGGTATAACGGCAGTGCATTTAAAAGAAATCCGTAATGTTATATTTAGGTATAAATTTGACTTTCTTGTATATACTCATTTAGCAAGCGATATCGAAATGCTTCAAATCATTAGTTTAACATATTTAAGTTAATTAACCTTCTTTAACGTATTGAAGTTGATATAAAGCCATGACGGCATAACGACAGCACATTTGGAAAAATTCCGTAATCTTATATTTAGGTATAAAGTCGATTTTCTTGTATATACACATTTAGCTATCGATATCGAAATGCTTCAAATCATTAGTTTAACATATTTAAGTTAATTAACCTTCTTTAACGCACTGAAGTTGATATAAAGCCATAACGGCAGTGCATTTGGAAGAATTCCGTAATCTTATATTTAGGTATAAATTCGACTTTCTTGTATATACTCATTTAGAAATCGATATCGAAATGCTTCAAATCATTAGTTTAACATATTTAAGTTAATTAACCTTCTTTAACGTATTAAAGATGATATAAAGCCATGGCGGCATAACGACAGTACATTTGGAAAAATTCCGTAATATTATATTTATGTATAAAGTCGATTTTCTTGTATATACACATTTAGCTATCGATATCGAAATGCTTCAAATCATTAGTTTAACATATTAAGTTAATAAACATTTTTTAACTTAATGAGGTCTACATAAAGCCTTAACGGTATAACGGCAGTGCATTTAGAAGAAATCCGTAATGTTATATTTAGGCATAAATTCGACTTTCTTGTATATTTTCATTTAGCAAGCGATAACGAAATGCTTCAAATCATTAGTTTAACATATTTAAGTTAATTAACCTTCTTTAACGTATTGAAGTTTATATAACGCCATGGCGGAATAACGACAGCACATTTGGAAAAATTCCGTAATCTTATATTTAGGTATAAAGTCGATTTTCTTGTATATACACATTTAGCTATCGATATCGAAATGCTTCAAATCATTAGTTTAACATATTAAGTTAATAAACATTTTTTTAAGCTTAATGAGGTCTACATAAAGCCTTAACCGTATAACGGCAGTGCAGTTAGAAGAAATCCGTAATGTTATAATTTTATATTTAGGTATAAAGTCGATTTTGTTGTACTTACTCATTTAGCAAGCGATATCGAAATGCTTCAAATCATTAGTTTAACATATTTAAGTTAATTAACCTTCTTTAACGTAATGAAGTTGATATAATGCGATGGCGGCATAACGACAGTACATTTGGAAGAATTCCGTAATCTTATATTTAGGTATAAAGAAGATTTTCTTGTATATATGCATTTAGCAATCGATTTCGAAAATCTTCAAATCATTAGTTTAACATATTTAAGTTAATAAGGCTTCTTGAACGCACTGAAGTTAACATAAAGCCATGGCGGCATAACGACAGCACATTTGGAAAAGTTCCTAATCTTATATTTAGGTATAAAGTCGATTTTCTTGTATATACACATTTAGCTATCGATATCGAAATGCTTCAAATCATTAGTTTAACATATTAAATTAATAAGCATTTTTTAGCTTAATGAGGTCTACATAAAGCCTTAACGGTATAACGGCAGTGCAGTTAGAAGAAATCCGTAATGTTATATTTAGGTATAAATTCGACTTTCTTGTATATACTCATTTAGCAAGCGATATCCAAATGCTTCAAATCATTAGTTTAACATATTTAAGTTAATTAAGTTGATATAAAGCCATGGCAGCATAACGGCAGCACATTTGGAAAAATTCCGTAATCTTATATTTAGGTATAAAGTCGATTTTCTTTTATATACACATTTAGCTATCGATATCGAAATGCTTCAAATCATTAGTTTAACATATTTAAGTTAATTAACCTTCTTTAACGCACTGAAGTTGATATAAAGCCATAACGGCAGTGCATTTGGAAGAATTCCGTAATCTTATATTTAGGTATAAAGTGGATTTTGTTTTATATACACATTTACATATCGATATCGAAATGCTTCAAATCATTAGTTTAACATATTAAGTTAATAAACATTTTTTAGCTTAATGAGGTCTACATAAAGCCTTAACGGTATAACGGCAGTGCATTTAGAAGAAATCCGTAATGTTATATTTAGGTATAAATTCGACTTTCTTGTATATACTCATTTAGCAAGCGATATCGAAATGCTTCAAATCATTAGTTTAACATCTTTAAGTTAATTAACCTTCCTTAACGTATTGAAGTTGATATAAAGCCATGGCGGCATAACGACAGCACATTTGGAAAAATTCCGTAATCTTATATTTAGGTATAGAGTCGATTTTCTTGTATATACACATTTAGCTATCGATATCGAAATGCTTCAAATCATTAGTTTAACATATTTAAGTTAATTAACCTTCTTTAACGCACTGAAGTTGATATAAAGCCATAACGGCAGTGCATTTGGAAGAATTCCGTAATCTTATATTTAGGTATAAATTCGACTTTCTTGTATATACTCATTTAGCAAGCGATATCGAAATGCTTCAAATCATTAGTTTAACATATTTATGTTAATTAACCTTCTTTAACGTTTTGAAGTTGATATAAAGCCATGGCGGCATAACGACAGCACATTTGGAAAAATTCCGTAATCTTATATTTAGGTATAAAGTCGATTTTCTTGTATATACACATTTGGCTATCGATATCGAAATGCTTCAAATCATTAGTTTAACATATTAAGTTAATAAACATTTTTTAGCTTAATGAGGTCTACATAAAGCCTTAACGGTATAACGGCAGTGCATTTAGAAGAAATCCGTAATGTTATATTTAGGTATAAATTCGACTTTCTTGTATATACTCATTTAGAAAGCGATATCGAAATGCTTCAAATCATTAGTTTAACATATTTAAGTTAATTAACCTTCTTTAACGTATTGAAGTTGATATAAAGCCATGGCGGCATAACGACAGCACATTTGGAAAAATTCCGTAATCTTATATTTAGGTACAAAGTCGATTTTCTTGTATATACACATTTAGCTATCGATATCGAAGTGCTTCAAATCATTAGTTTAACATATTTAAGTTAATTAACCTTCTTTAACGCACTGAAGTTGATATAAAGCCATAATGGCAGTGCATTTGGAAGAATTCCGTAATCTTATATTTAAGTATAAATTCGACTTTCTTGTATATACTCATTTAGAAATCGATATCGAAATGCTTCAAATCATTAGTTTAACATATTTAAGTTAATTAACCTTCTTTAACGTATTGAAGTTGATATAAAGCCATGGCGGCATAACGACAGCACATTTGGAAAAATTCCGTAATCTTATATTTAGGTATAAAGTCGATTTTCTTGTATATACACATTTAGCTATCGATATCGAAATGCTTCAAATCATTAGTTTAACATATTAATTTAAAAAAAATTTTTACTTATGAGTCTACATA
>CM050324.1:2393606-2421260 GCA_027475135.1 Bactrocera correcta
TAACATATTTAAGTTAAATATTCCCCTCTATCTTACTGAAGTCTACATAAAGCCTTAACGGCATAACGGCAGTGCGTTTAGAAGAACTCCGTTAACTTATAATTAGGTATAAATTCGATTTTCTTGTATATACACATTTAGCAAGCGATATCGAAATGTTTCAAATCATTAGTTTAATATATTTAAGTTATTTAACCTTCTTTAACATATTGAAGTTGATATAAAGCCATGGCGGCATAACGGCAGTGCATGTAGAAGAATTCCGTAATCCTATATTCAGGTATAAAGTCGATTTTCTTGTATATACACATTTAGCTATCGATATCGAAATGCTTCAAATCATTAGTTTAACATATTAAGTTAATAAACATTTTTTAGCTTAATGAGGTCTACATAAAGCCTTAACGGTATAACGGCAGTGCATTTAGAAGAAATCCGTAATGTTATAATTTTATATTTAGGTATAAATTCGATTTTCTTGTATTTACAAATTTAGCAGTCGATATCGAAATGCCTCAAACCATTAGTTTAACATATTTAAAATAATTAACCTTCTTTATCGTATTGTAGTTGATACAAACCATGGCGGCATAACGACAGTACATTTGGAAGAATTCCGTAATCTTATATTTAGGTATATGTAAAGTCGATTTTCTTGTATATACACATTTAGGATTCGATATCGAAATACTTCAAATCATTAGTTTAACATATTTAAGTTACTTAACCCTCTTTTTCATACTGAAGTCTACAAAAGCCTTAACGGCATAACGGCAGTGCATTTGGAAGAACTCCGTAAACTTATATTTAGGTATAAAGTCGATATTGTTGTACATTCACATTTAGCAATCGATATCGAAATGCTTCAAATCATTATTTTAACATAGTTAAAATAATTAACCTTCTTTTACGTATTGTAGTTGATACAAACCATGGCGGCATAACGACAGTACATTAAGAAGAATTCCGTAATCTTATATTTAGGTATATGTAAAGTCGATTTTCTTGTATATACACATTTAGTAATCGATATCGAAATGCTTCAAATCATTAGTTTAACATATTAAAGTTAATAAACCTTCTTTAACATATTGAAGTTGATATTAGGCCATGGCGGCATAACGGCAGTGCATGTAGAAGAATTCCGTAATCTTATATTCAGGTATAAAGTCGATTTTCTTGTATATACACATTTAGCAATCAATATCGAAATGCTTCAAATCATTATTTTAACATATTTAAGTTAAATTACCATCTTTAACCTACCGAAAGTGACATGAAGCCATGGCGGCATAACGGCGGTGCATGTAGAAGAATTCCGTAATTTTATATTTAGGTATAAAATCGATTTGTTGTATAAACACAGTTAGCAATGGATATCGAAATGCTTGAGATCATTAGTTTAACATATTTAAATTAATTCACCCTATTTATCTTCCTGAAGTCTACATAAAGCCTTAACGGCAAAACGGCAGTGCATTTAGAAGAATTCCGTAATCTTATATTTAGGTATAAAGTCGATTTTCTTGTACATACTCATTTAGCAATCGATATCGAAATGCTTTAAATCATTATTTTAACATATTTAAAATAATTATCTCTCTTTTACGTATTGTAGTTGATACAAACCATGGCGGCATAACGACAGTACATCAAGAAGAATTCCGTAATCTTATATTTAGGTATATGTAAAGTCGATTTTCTTGTATATACACATTTAGTAATCGATATCGAAATGCTTCAAATCATTAGTTTAACATATTAAAGTTAATAAACCTTCTTTAACATATTGAAGTTGATATAAGGCCATGGCGGCATAACGGCAGTGCATGTAGAAGAATTCCGTAATCTTATATTCAGGTATAAAGTCGATTTTCTTGTATATACACATTAAGCAATCAATATCGAAATGCTTCAAATCATTAGTTTAACATATTTAAGTTAAATTACCATCTTTAACCTACCGAAAGTGACATGAAGCCATGGCGGCATAACGTCGGTGCATGTAGAAGAATTCCGTAATTTTATATTTAGGTATAAAATCGATTTGTTGTATAAACACATTTAGCAATCGATATCGAAATGCTTTAGATCATTAGTTTAACATATTTAAGTAAATTCACCCTATTTATCTTCCTGAAGTCTACATAAAGCCTTAACGGCATAACGGCAGTGCGTTTAGAAGAATTCCGTTTTCTTATATTTAGGTATAAAATCGATTTTCTTGTATATACTCATTTAGCAATCGATATCGAAATGCTTCAAATCATTTTTTTAACATATTTAAGTTAATAAGGCTTCTTGAACGCACTGAAGTTAACATAAAGCCATGGCGGTATAACGGCAGTGTATGTAGAAGAATTCCGTAATCTTATGTTTAGGTATAAATTCGATTTTGTTGTATATACACAATTAGCTATCGATATCGAAATGCTTCAAATCATCAGTTTAACATATTAAGTTAATAAACATTTTTTAGCTTAATGAGGTCTACATGAAGCCTTAACGGTATAACGGCAGTGCATTTAGAAGAAATCCGTAATGTTATAATTTTATATTTAGGTATAAAGTCGATTTTGTTGTATTTACACATTTAGCAGTCGATATCGAAATGCTTCAAACCATTAGTTTAACATATTTAAAATAATTAACCTTCTTTTACGTATTGTAGTTGATACAAACCATGGCGGCATAACGACATTACATTAAGAAGAATTCCGTAATCTTATATTTAGGTATATGTAAAGTCGATTTTCTTGTATATACACATTTAGTAATCGATATCGAAATGCTTCCAATCATTAGTTTAACATATTAAAGTTAATAAACCTTCTTTAACGCACTGAAGTCTACATAAAGCCTTAACGGGATAACTGCAGTGCATTTAGAAGAATTCCGTAATCTTATATTTAGGTACAAAGTCGATTTTCTTGTATTTACATATTTAGCAATCGATATCGGAATGCTCCAAATCATAAGTTTAGCATATTTAAGTTAAATTACCTTCTTTAACCTACCGAAAGTGACATAAAGCCATGGCGGATTAACGGCAGTGCATTTGGAAGAATTCTGTTATCCTATGTTTAGGTATAAAGTCAACTTTCTTGTATTTACATATTTAGCAATCGATATCGAAATGCTTCAAATCATTAGTTTAACATATTTAAGTTAAGTTACCTTCTTTAACCTACCGAAGGTGACATGAAGCCATGGCGGCATAACGGCAGTGCATTTAGAAGAATTCCATAATCTTATATTTAGGTACAAAGTCGATTTTCTTGTATATACTCATTTAGCAATCGATATCGAAATGCTTCAAAATATTAGTTTAACATATTTAAGTTAATTAACCCTCCTTTTCATACTGAAGTCTACAAAAGCCTTAACGGCATAACGGCAGTGCATGTAGAATAATTACGTAATCTTATATTTAGGTATAAAATCGATATTGTTGTACATTCACATTTAGCAATCGATATCGAAATGCTTCAAATTATTAGTTTTACATTTTCAAGTTATTTATAATAAACCTTCTTTAACGCACTGAAGTTTACATAAAGCCTTAACGGTATAACTGCAGTGCATTTAAAAGAATTCCGTAATCTTATATTTAGGTACAAAGTCGATTTTCTTGTATTTACATATTTAGCAATCGATATCGAAATGCTTCAAATCATAAGTTTAACATATTTAAGTTAATTATTCCCCTCTATCTTACTGAAGTCTACATAAAGCCTTAACGGCATAACGGCAGTGCGTTTAGAAGAATTCCGTTATCTTATATTTAGGTATAAAGTCGATTTTCTTGTATTTACATATTTAGCAATCGATATCGAAATGCTTCAAATCATTAGTTTAACATATTTAAGTTACTTAACCCTCTTTATCTTACTGAAGTCTACAAAAGCCTTAACGGCATAACGGCAGTGCATTTAGAAGAATTACGTAATCTTATATTTAGGTATGAATTCGATTTTCTTGTACATACTCATTTAGCAATCGATATCGAAATGCTTCAAATCATTAGTTTAACATATTAAAGTTAATTAACCCTATTTATCTTTCTGAAGTCTACATCAAGCCTTAACGGCATAACGGCAGTGCATTTAGAAGAATCACGTAATCTTTTATTTAGGTATAATCTTATATTTAGATATAAAGTCGATATATATCGAAATGTTTCAAATCATTAGTTTAACATATTTAAGTTAATAAACCTTCTTTAACGCACTGAAGTTAAAACAAAGCCATGGCGGTATAACGGCAGTGCATGTAGAAGAATTCCGTAATCTTATGTTTAGGTATAAATTCGATTTTGTTGTATATACCCATTTAGCAATCGATATCGAGATGCTTCAACTCATTAGTTTAACATATCTAAGTTAATAAACTTTCTTCAAAGAACTGAAGTTGGCATAAAATCATGGCGGCATAACGGCAGTGCATGTAGAAGAATTCCGTTATCTTATATTTAGGTATAAAGTCGATTTTCTTGTATATACACATTTAACAATCGATATCGAAATGCTTCAAATCAATAGTGTAACATATTTAAGTTAATTAACCTTCTTTATCTTACTGAAGATTACATAAAGCCATAACGGCATAACGGTAGTGCATTTGGGAGAATTCCGTAGACTTATATTTAGGCTTAAAGTCGATTTTCTTGTACATACACATTTTGCAATCGATATCGAAATGCTTCAAATAACTGGTTTAACATATTTAAGTTAATTAACCTTCTTTATCTTACTGAAGTTTACATAAAGCCTTAACGGTATAACTGCACTGCATTTAGAAGAATTCCGTTATCTTATATTTAGGTATAAATTCGATTTTCTTGTATATACACATTTAGCAATCGATATCGAAATGCTTCAGCTCATTAGTTTAACATATTTAAGTTAATAAATCTTCTTTAACTTTCATAACTGCAGTGCACGCAGAAGAATTCCATAAACTTATATTTAGGTATAAAGTCGATTTTCTTGTATATACATATTTAGCTATCGATATCGAAATGCTTCAAATCATTAGTTTAACATATTAAGTTAATAAACATTTTTTCGCTTACTGAAGTCTACATAAAGCCCTAACGGTATAACGGCAGTGCATTTAGAAGAATTATGTTATCTTATATTTAGGTATAAATTCGGTTTTCTTGTATATACACATTTATCAATCGATATCGAAATGCTTCAAATCATTAGTTTAACATATTTAAGTTAATAAACCTTCTTTAACGATCTGAAATTGGCATAACGGCAGTGGATGTAGAAGAATTCCGTAATCTTATATTTAGGTATAAAAACGATTTTCTTGTATATACATATTTAGCTATCGATATCGAAATGCTTCAAATCATTTGTTTAACATATTAAGTTTATAAACATTTTTTAGCTTACTAAAGTCTACATAAAGCCTTAACGGTATAACGGCAGTGCATTTAGAAGAATTCCGTAAGTTATAATTTTATATTTAGGTATAAAGTCAATTTTCTTGTATTTGCACATTTAGCAATTGATATCGAAATGCTTCAAATCATTAGTTTAACATATTTAGAATAATAAACCTTTTTAACGTATTGAAGTTGATACAAAGCCATGGCGGCATAATGACAGTAGGATTGGAAGAATTCCGTAATCTTATATTTAGGCATAAAGTCAATTTTCTTGAATATACACATTTAGCAATCGATATCGAAATGCTTTAAATCATTAGTTTAACATATTTAAGTTAATAAAACTTCTTTAACGCACTGAAGTCTACATAAAGCGTTAGCAGCATAACGGCAGTGCATGTAGAAGAATTTCGTTATCTTATATTTTGGTATAAATTCGATTTTCTTGTATATACATATTTGGCAAGCGATATCGAAATGCTTCAAATCATTAGTTTATTATATTTAAGTTAATTAAACTTCTTTAACGTATTGCAGTTGATATAAAGCCATAACGGCAGTGCATTTGGAAGAATTCCGTAATCTTATATTTAGGTATAAAGTCGATTTTCTTTTATACACACATTTAGATATTGATATTGAAATTCTTGAAATCATTAGTTTAACATATTAAGTTAATAAACATTTTTTAGCTTACTGAAGTCTACATAAAGCCTTAGCGGTATAGCTGCAGTGCATTTAGAAGAATTCCGTAATGTTATAATTTTATATTTAGGAATAAATTCGATTTTCTTGTATATACACATTTAGCAAGCGATATCGAAATGCTTCAAATCATTAGTTTAACATATTTAATTTAATTAACCTTCCTTAACGTATTGCAGTGGATAAAGAGCCATGGCGGCATAACGACAGTACATTTGGAAGAATTCCCTAGTCTTATATTTAGGTATAAAGTCCATTTTCTTGTATATATGCATTAAGCAATCGATATCGAAATGCTTCAAATAACTGCTTAAACATATTTAAGTTAATAAACCTTCTTTAACGAACTGAAGTTAATATAAAGCCATAACGGCATAACGGCAGTGCATTTGGAAGAATTCCGTAGTCTTATATTTAGGCATAATGTCGATTTTCTTGTATATACACATTTAGCAATCGATATCGAAATGATTCAAATAACTGGTTTTGCATATTTAAGTTAATTAACCTTCTTTATCTTACTGAAGTTTACATAAAGCAATAACGGCATAACGACAGTATATTTATATGAATTCCGTTATCTTATATTTAGGTATAAAGTCGATTTTGTTGTACATACACATTTAGCAATCGATATCGAGATGCTTCTAATCATTAGTTTAACATATTTAAGTTACTTAACCCTATTTTTCTTACTGAAGTCTGCAAAAGCCTTAACCTGCACAACGGCAGTGCATTTAGAAGAATTACGTAATCTTACATTTAGGTATGAATTCGATTTTCTTGTATATACTCACTTTTGCAATCGATATCGAAATGCTTCAAATCATTAGTTTAACATATTTAAGTTAATAAGGCTTCTTGAACGCACTGAAGTTAACATAAAGCCATGGCGGTATAATGGCAGTGCATTTAGAAGAATTCTGTTATCTTATATTTAGGTATAAAGTCGATTTTCTTGTATACACACATTTGCAATCGATATCGAAATTCTTCAAATCATTAGTTTAACATATTTAAGTTAATAAACCTTTTTTAACGAACTGAAGTTTACATAAAGCCATAACGGCATAACGACAGTATATTTATATTTAATTCCGTTATCTTATATTTAGGTATAAAGTCGATTTTGTTGTACATACACATTTAGCAATCGATATCGAGATGCTTCTAATCATTAGTTTAACATATTTAAGTTACTTAACCCTCTTTTTCTTACTGAAGTCTGCAAAAGCCTTAACCTGCATAACGGCAGTGCATGTAGAAGAATTTCGTTATCTTATATTTAGGTATAAATTCGATTTTCTTGTATATACATATTTGGCAAGCGATATCGAAATGCTTCAAATCATTAGTTTATTATATTTAAGTTAATCAACCTTCTTTAACGTATTGCAGTTGATATAAAGCCATAACGGCAGTGCATTTGGAAGAATTCCGTAATCTTATATTTACGTATATGTAAAGTCGATTTTCTTGTATATACACATTTAGTAATCGATACCGAAATGCTTCAAACCATTAGCTTATCATATTTAAATAATTAACCTTCTTTACAGAAGCCATAACGGCATAACGGCAGTATATTTGGGTAATTTCCGTAATCTTTTATTTAGGTATAATATCGATTTTCTTGTATATACACATTTAGCAATCGATATCGAAATGCTTCAGCTCATTAGTTTAACATATTTAAGTTAATAGACCTTCTTTAACTTTCATAACTGCAGTGCACGCAGAAGAGTTCCATAAACTTATATTTAGGTATAAATTCGATTTTCTTGTATATACACATTTAACAGTCGATATCGAAATGCTTCAAACTATTAGTTTAACATATTTAAAATTATTAACCTTCTTTAACGTATTGAAGTTTATACAAAGCCATGGCGGCATAACGACAGTACATTTGGAAGATATCCGTAATCGTATATTTAGGTATAAAGTCGATTTTCTTGTATATACACATTTAGCAATCGATATCGAAATGCTTCAAATCATTAGTTTAACATATTTAAGTTAATAAACCTTCTTTAACGTATTGCAGTTGATATAAAGCCATAACGGCAGTGCATTTGGAAGAATTCCGTAGACTTATATTTAGGCTTAAAGTCGATTTTCTTGTACATACACATTTTGCAATCGATATCGAAATGCTTCAAATAACTAGTTTAACATATTTAAGTTAATTAACCTTCTTTAACTTTCATAACTGCAGTGCACGCAGAAGAGTTCCATAAACTTATATTTAGGTATAAAGTCGATTTTCTTGTATATACATATTTAGCTATCGATATCGAAATGCTTCAAATCATTAGTTTAACATATTAAGTTAATAAACTTTTTTTAGCTTGCTGAAGTCTACATAAAGCCTTAACGGTATAACGGCAGTGCATTTAGAAGAATTCCGTAATGTTATAATTTTATATTTAGGTGTAAAGTCGATTTTGTTGTATTTACACATTTAGCAATTGATATCGAAATGCTTCAAACCATTAGTTTAACATATTTAAAATAATTAACCTTCTTTTACGTATTGTAGTTGATACAAACCATGGCGGCATAACGACAGTACATTTGGAAGAATTCCGTAATCTTATATTTACGTATATGTAAAGTCGATTTTCTTGTATATACACATTTAGTAATCGATATCGAAATGCTTCAAACCATTAGCTTATCATATTTAAATAATTAACCTTCTTTACAGAAGCCATAACGGCATAACGGCAGTATTTTTGGGTAATTTCCGTAATCTTTTATTTAGGTATAATATCGATTTTCTTGTATATACACATTTAGCAATCGATATCGAAATGCTTCAGCTCATTAGTTTAACATATTTAAGTTAATAAACCTTCTTTAACTTTCATAACTGCAGTGCACGCAGAAGAATTCCATAATCTTATATTTAGGTATAAAGTCGATTTTCTTGTATATACATACTTAGCTATCGATATCGAAATGCTTCAAATCATTAGTTTAACATATTAAGTTAATAAACATTTTTTAGCTTACTGAGGTCTACATAAAGCCTTAACGGTATAACGGCAGTGCATTTAGAAGAATTCCGTAATGTTATAATTTTATATTTAGGTGTAAAGTTAACATAAAGCCATGGCGGTATAACGGCAGTGTATGTAGAAGAATTCCGTAATCTTATGTTTAGGTATAAATTCGATTTTGTTGTATATACACATTTAGCTATCGATATCGAAATGCTTCAAATCATTAGTTTAACATATTAAGTTAATAAACATTTTTTAGCTTACTGAGGTCTACATAAAGCCTTAACGGTATAACGGCAGTGCATCTTATGTTTAGGTATAAATTCGATTTTCTTGTATATACACATTTATCAATCGATATCGAAATGCTTCTAATCATTAGTTTAACATATTTAAGTTACTTAACCCTCTTTTTCTTACTGAAGTCTGCAAAAGCCTTAACTTGCATAACGGCAGTGCATTTAGAAGAATTACGTTATCTCACATTTAGGTATGAATTCGATTTTTTTGTATATACTCATTAAGCAATCGATATCGAAATGCTTCAAATAACTGGTTTAACATATTTAAGTTAATAAACCTTCTTTAACTAACTGAAGTTAACATAAAGCCATAACGGTATAACGTCAGTGCATTTGGAAGAATTCGGTAAACTTATATTTAGGTATAAAGTCGATTTTGTTGTATATATGCATTTATCAATCGATTTCGAAAATCTTCCAATCATTAGTTTCACATATTTAAGTTAATAAAGCTTCTTTAACGCACTGAAGTCCACATAAAGGCTTAACGGCATAACGGCAGTGCATTTAGAAGAATTCCGTTATCTTATATTTAGGTATAAATTCGATTTTCTTATATATACACATTTAGCAATCGATATCGAAATGTTTCCAATCATTAGTTTAACATATTTAAGTTAATTAACCTTCTTTAACGTATTGAAGGTGAAATAAATCCATGGCGGCATAACGACAGTACATTTGGAAGAATTCCGTAATCTTATATTTAGGTATAAAGAAGATTTTCTTGTATATATGCATTTAGCAATCGATTTCGAAATGCTTCAAATAACTGGTTTAACATATTTAAGTTAATAAACCTTCTTTAACGAACAGAAGTTAACATAAAGCCACAACGGCATAACGGCAGTGCATTTAGAAGAATTACGTAATCTTATATTTAGGTATAAAGTCGAGTTTCTTGTATATACACATTTAGCAATCGATATCGAAATGCTTCAAATCATTAGTTTAACATATTTAAGTTAAATAACCATCTTAATCTTACTGAAGTCTACAAAAGCCTTAACGGCATAATGGCAGCGCATTAAGAAGAATTACGTAATCTTATATTTAGGTTTAAAGTCGATTTTCTTGTATATACTCATTTACCAATCGATATCGAAATGCTTCAAATCAGTAGTTTAACATATTTAAGTAAATAAAGCTTCTTTAACGCACTGAAGTTAACATAAAGCCATGGCGGCATAACGGCAATGCATTTAGAAGAACACCCTAATCTTTTTAGGTATAAAGTCGATTTTCTTGAATATACACATTTAGCAATCGATATCGAAATGCCTCAACTCATTAGTTTAACATATTTAAGTTAGCTAACCCTCTTTATCTTACTGAAGTCTACAAACGCCTTAACGGCATAACGGCAAAGCATTTAGAAGAATTCCGTTATCATATAGTTAGGTATAAAGTCGATTTTCTTGTATATATGCATTAAGCAATCGATTCGAAATGCTTCAAATAACTGGTGCAACATATTTAAGTTAATAAACCTTCTCTAACGAACAGAAATTAACATAAAGCCATAACTGCATAACGGCAGTGTATTTAGAAGAACTCCCTAATCTTTTTTAGTATAAAGTCGATTTTCTTGTATATACACATTTAGCAATCGATATCGAAATGCCTCAACTCATTAGTTTAACATATTTAAGTTACTTAACCCTCTTTATCTTACTGAAGTCTACAAACGCCTTAACGGCATAACGGCAAAGCATTTAGAAGAATTCCGTTATCTTATATTTAGGTATAAAGTCGATTTTCTTGTATATACTCAATAAGCAATCGATATCTAAATGCTTCAAATCAATAGTTTAACATATTTAAGTTAAGAAACCTTCGTTATCTTACTGAAGTTAACACAAAGCCATGGCGGCATAACGGCAGTGCATTTATAAGAATTCCGTTATCATATATTTAGGTATAAGGTCGATTTTCTTGTATATACACATTTAGCAATCGGTATCGAAATGATTCAAATCATTAGTTTAACATATATAAGTTAATAAAGGTTCTTAAACGAACTGAAGTTGGCATAAAGCCATGGCGGCATAACGGCAGTGCATTTATAAGAATTTCGTAATCTTATGTTTAGGTATAAAGTCGATTTTGTTGTATATACACAATTAGTAATCGATATCGAGATGCTTCAACCCATTAGTTTAACATATTTAAGTTAATAAACCTTCTTTAACGAACTGGGGTTGGCATAAAGCCCTGGCGGCATAACGATAGAGCATTTAGGAGAATTCCGTAATCTTATATTTAGGTGTAAAGTCGATTTTCTTGTACTTACATATTTAGCAATCGATATCGAAATGCTTCAAATCATTAGTTTAACATATTTAAGTTAATTAACCTTCTATAACTTATTGAAGTTGATATAAAGCCACTGCGGCATAACGACAGTACATTTGGAAGAATTCCGTTATCTTATATTTAGAAATAAAGAAGATTTTCTTGTATAAAAGCATTTAGCAATCGATATCGAAATGCTTTAAATAACTAGTATAACATATCTAAGTTAATAAACCTTCTTTAACGAACTGAAGTTTACATAAAGCCATAACGGTATAACGGCAGCGCATTTGGGAGAATTTCGTAATCTTATATCTAGGTATAAAGTCGATTTTGTTGTATATATGCATTAAGCAATCGATTTCGAAATGCTTCAAATAACTGGCGTAACATATCTAAGTCAATAAACCTTCTTTATCTTACTGAAGTCTACAAAAGCCTTAACGGCATAACGGCAGTGCATTCAGAAGAATTCCGTTATCATATATTTAGGTGTAAAGTTGGTTGTCTTGTATATACACATTAAGCAATCGATATCGAAATGCTTCAAATCATTAGTTTAACATATTAAAGTTAATAAACTTTTTTTAGCTTCCTGAAGTCTACATAAAGCCTTAACGGTATAACGGCAATGCATTTAGAAGATTTTCGTAATGTTATAATTTTTTATTTAGGTATAAAGTCGATTTTCTTGTATTTACACATTTAGCAATCGATATCGAAAATCTTCAAATCATTAGTTTAACATATTTAAGCTAATTAACCCTCTTTAGCTTACTGAAGTCTACGAACGCCTTAACGGCATAACGGCAAAGCATTTAGATGAATAACATAATCTTATATTTAGGTATAAAGTCAATTTTGTTGTATGTACACATTAAGCAACCGATATCGAAATGCCTGAAATCATTAGTTTAACATATTTAAGTTAATAATCTTTTTTTAGCTTACTGAAGTCTACATAAAGCCATGGCGGTATAACAGCAGTGCATTTAGTAGAATTCCGTAATGTTATATTTTTATATTTAGGTATAAAGTCGATTTTCTTGTATTTACACATTTAGCAATCGATATCGAAAATCTTCAAATCATTAGTTTAACATATTTAGGCTAATTAACCCTCTTTATCTTACTGAAGTCTACAAAAGCCTTAACGGCATAACGGCATTGCATTCAGAAGAATTCCGTTATCATATATTTAGGTATAAAGTCGGTTTTCTTGTATATACACATTTAGCAATCGATATCGAAATGCTTCAAATCATTAGTTTAACATATTTAAGTTAATTAACCCTCTTTTTTATACTGAAGTCTACAAAAGCCTTAACGGCATAACGGCAGTGCATTTAGAAGAATTACGTACACTTATATTTAGATATAAAGTCGATTTTCTTGTATATACTCATTTAGCAATCGATATCGAAATGCTTCAAACCACTAGTTTAACATATTTAAGTTAGTTAACCTTCTTTAACTTATTGAAGTTGATATAAAGCCATGGCGGCAAAACGGCAGTGCATTTAGAAGAAATTCGTAATCTTTTATTTAGGTATAAATTCGATTTTCTTGTATATACTTATTTAGCAATCGATATCGAAATGCTTCAAATCATTAGTTTAACATATTTAAGTTAATTAACCCTCTTTTTTATACTGAAGTCTACAAAAGCCTTAACGGCATAACGGCAGTGCATTTAGAAGAATTACGTACACTTATATTTAGATATAAAGTCGATTTTCTTGTATATACTCATTTAGCAATCGATATCGAAATGCTTCAAACCACTAGTTTAACATATTTAAGTTAGTTAACCTTCTTTAACTTATTGAAGTTGATATAAAGCCATGGCGGCAAAACGGCAGTGCATTTAGAAGAAATTCGTAATCTTATATTCAGGTATAAATTCGATTTTTTGTATATACACATTAAGCAATCGATAACGAAGTGCTTCAAATCGATAGTTTAACATATTTAAGTTAATTAACCTTCTATAACGTATTGAAGTATATAGAAAGCCATGGCGGCATAACGACAGTACATTTGGAAGAATTCCGTAATCTTATATTTAGGTCTAAAGAAGATTTTCTTGTATACATGCATTTAGCAATCGATTTCGAAAATTTTGAAATCATTAGTTTAACATATTTAATTTAATAAACCTTCTTTAACGAACAGAAGTTAACATAAAGCCATAACGGCATAACGGCAGTGCATTTAGAAGAGTTCCGTAATCTTATGTTTAGGTATAAAGTCGATTTTCTTGTATACACACTTTTAGCAATCGATATCGAAATGCTTCAAATAACTGGTTTCACATATGTATTTAAGTTATTTAGCCTACTTTATCTTACTGGCGTTTACATAAAGCCTTATCGGCATGACGGCAGTGCATTTCGAAGAATTCCGTAGTCTTATATTTAGGTATAAAGTCGATTTTCTTTTATATACACATTTAGCAAACGATATCGAAATACTTCAAATCACTAGTTTAACATATTTAAGTTAATAAAGCTTCTTTAACGCACTGAAGTTAACACAATATATATGCATTAAGCAATCGATATCGAAATGCTTCAAATCATTAGTTTAACATATCTAAGTTAATTAGCGTACTTTATCGTACTGAAGTTTACATAAAGCCTTAACGGTATGACGCCAGTGCATTTAGAAGAATTTCTTAACCTCATATTTAGGTATAAAGTCGCTTTTCTTGTATACACTCATTTAGCAATCGATATCGAAATGGTTCAAATCATTAGTTCAATATATTTAGGTTAATTAACCTTCTTTACCTTACTGAAGTTTACATAAAGCCTTAACGGTATAAAGGCAGTGCATTTGGAAGAAATCCGTAATTTTATACTTAGGTATAAAGTTGATTTTGTTAAATATACACATTTCACAATCGATATCGAAATGCTTCAAATCATTAGTTTAGCACATTTAAGTTAATTAATCCTCTTTATCTTACTGAAGTCTACATAAAGCCTTAACGGTATAACGGCAGTGCATTTAGAAGAACTACTTAATGTTATATTTGGGTGTAAAGTCGATTTTCTTATACATACACATTTAGCAATCGATATCAAAAAGCTTCAAATCATTAGTTTAACATATTAAAGTTAATAAACCCTCTTTAACGAACTGAAGTTGGCATAAAGCCATGGCGGCATAACGGCAGTGCATGAAGAAGAATTCCGTAATCTTATGTTGAGGTATAAAGTCGATTTTCTTGTATATATACATTTAGCAATCGATATCGAAATGCTTCAAATCATTAGTTTCACATATTTAAGTTAATAAAACCTCTTTAACGAACTGAAGTTGGCATAAAGCCATGGCGGCATAACGACAGTGCATGTAGAAGAATTCCGTAATCTTATATTTAGGTATAAAGTCGATTTTCTTGTATTTACATATTTAGCAATCGATGCCGAAATGCTTCAATTCAATAGTTTAACATATTTAACATAACGCACTGAAGTTGTCATGAAGCCATGGCGGCATAACGGCAGTGCATGTAGAAGAATTCCGTAATCTTATATATAGGTATAAAGTCGATTTTCTTGTATATATACATTAAGCAATCGATATCGAAATGCTTCAAAACATTAGTTTAACATATTTAAGTTAACAAACCTACTTTAACGAACTGAAGTCGACATAAAGCCATGGCGGAATAGCGGCAGTGCATTTGGAAGAATTCCGTAATCTTATATTTAGGTATAAAGTCGATTTTCTTGTATATACTCATTTAGCACTCGATATCGAAATGCTTCAAATCATTATTTTAACATATTTAAGTTAATAAAGCTTCTTTAACGCACTGAAGTTAACATAAAGCCATGGCGGCATAACGATAGTGCATGTAGAAGAATTCGGTAATCTTATGTTTAGGTATAAATTCGATTTTGTTGTATATACACATTTAGCAATCGATATTGAGATGCTTCAACTCATTAGTTTAACATATTTAAGTTAATAAACCTTCTTAAACGATCTAAAGTTTGCTGAAAGCCATGGCGGCATATCGGCAGTGCATTTAGAAAAATTCCGTTATCTTATATTTAGGTATAAAGTCGATTTTCTTGTATATACACATTTAGCAATTGATATCGAAATGCTTCAAATCATTAGTTTAACATATTTAAGTTAATAAACCATTAACGCACAGAAGTCTTCATAAAGCCTTAACGGTATAACTACAGTGCATTTAAAAGAATTCCGTAATCTTATATTTAGGTACAAAGTCGATTTTCGTGTATTTACATATTTAGCAATCGATATCGAAATGCTTCAAATCATAAGTTTAACATATTTAAGTTAATTATTCCCCTCTATCTTACTGAAGTCTACATAAAGACTTAACGGCATAACGGCAGTGCATTTAGAAGAATTCCGTTATCTTATATTTAGGTATAAATTCGATTTTCTTGCATATACAAATTTAGCAAGCGATATCGAAATGTTTTAAATCATTAGTTTAACATATTTAAGTTAGTTAACCTTCTTTAACTTATTGAAGTTGATATAAAGCCATGGCGGCATAACGGCAGTGCATTTAGAAGAAATTCGTAATCTTATATTTAGGTATAAATTCTATTTTCTTGTATTAACATATTTAGCAATCGATATCGAAATGCCTCAAATCATTAGTTTAACAAATTTAAGTTAATAAATCTTTAACGCACAGAGGTCTACATAAAGCCTTAACGGTATAACTGCAGTGCATTTAAAAGAATTCCGTAATCTTATATTAAGGTATAAAGTCGATTTTCTTGTATATATACATTTAGAAATCGATATCGAAATGCTTCAAATAATTAGTTTAACATATTTAAGTTAACAAACCTACTTTAACGAACTGAAGTTGACATAAAGCCATGACGGAATAGCGGCAGTTATATTTAGGTATAAAGTCGATTTTCTTGTATATATATGTGCATTTAGAAATCGATATCGAAATACTTCAAATCATTATTTTAACATATTTAAGTTAATAAAGCTTCTTTAACGCACTGAAGTTAACATAAAGCCATGGCGGCATAACGATAGCGCATGTAGAAGGATTCCGTAATCTTATGTTTAGGTATAAATTCGATTTTGTTGTATATACACATTTAGCAATCGATATCGAAATGCTTCAAATCATAAGTTTAACATATTTAAGTTAATTATTCCCCTCTATCTTACTGAAGTCTACATAAAGCCTTAACGGCATAACGGCAGTGCATTTGGAAGAATTCCGTTATCTTATATTTAGGTATAAATTCGATTTTCTTGTATATACACATTTAGCAAGCGATATCGTAATGTTTTAAATCATTAGCTTAACATATTTAAGTTAGTTAACCTTCTTTAACTTATTGAAGTTGATATAAAGCCATGGCGGCATAACGGCAGTGCATTTAGAAGAAATTCGTAATCTTATATTTAGGTATAAATTCGATTTTCGTGTACAAACACATTAAGCAATCGATAACGAAATGCTTCAAACATATTTAAGGTTATTAACTTTCTTTATCTTGCTGAAGTTTACATAAAGCCATAACAGTATAACGGCAGTGCATTTAGAAGAATTCCGTAATCTTATATTTAGGTACATTTAGCAATCGATACCAAGGTGCTTCAACTCATTAGTTTAACATATTTAAGTTAATAAACCTTCTTTAACGATCTGAAGTTGGCATATAGCCATGGCGGCATAGCGCCAGTGCATGAAAAGAATTCCGTAATCTTATATATAGGTATAAAATTGATTTTCTTGTATATACTCATTTTGCTATCGATTTCGAAATGCTTCAAATCATTAGTTTAATTTGGAAGAATTCCGTAATCTTATATTTAGGTATAAAGTCGATTTTCTTGTATATATGCATTTAGAAATCGATATCGAAATGCTTCAAATCATTAGTTTAACATATTTAAGTTAACAAACCTACTTTAACGAACTGAAGTTGACATAAAGCCATGGCGGATTAACGGCAGTGCATTTGGAAGAATTCCGTTATCCTATGTTTAGGTACAAAGTCAAATTTCGTGTATTTACATATTTAGCAATCGATATCGAAATGCTTCAAATCATAAGTTTAACATATTTAAGTTAATTATTCCCCTCTATCTTACTGAAGTCTACATAAAGACTTAACGGCATAACGGCAGTGCATTTAGAAGAATTCCGTTATCTTATATTTAGGTATAAATTCGATTTTCTTGCATATACACATTTAGCAAGCGATATCGAAATGTTTTAAATCATTAGTTTAACATATTTAAGTTAGTTAACCTTCTTTAACTTATTGAAGTTGATATAAAGCCATGGCGGCATAACGGCAGTGCATTTAGAAGAAATTCGTAATCTTATATTTAGGTATAAATTCTATTTTCTTGTATTTACATATTTAGCAATCGATATCGAAATGCCTCAAATCATTAGTTTAACAAATTTAAGTTAATAAATCTTTAACGCACAGAGGTCTACATAAAGCCTTAACGGTATAACTGCAGTGCATTTAAAAGAATTCCGTAATCTTATATTAAGGTATAAAGTCGATTTTCTTGTATATATACATTTAGAAATCGATATCGAAATGCTTCAAATAATTAGTTTAACATATTTAAGTTAACAAACCTACTTTAACGAACTGAAGTTGACATAAAGCCATGACGGAATAGCGGCAGTTATATTTAGGTATAAAGTCGATTTTCTTGTATATATATGTGCATTTAGAAATCGATATCGAAATACTTCAAATCATTATTTTAACATATTTAAGTTAATAAAGCTTCTTTAACGCACTGAAGTTAACATAAAGCCATGGCGGCATAACGATAGCGCATGTAGAAGGATTCCGTAATCTTATGTTTAGGTATAAATTCGATTTTGTTGTATATACACATTTAGCAATCGATATCGAAATGCTTCAAATCATAAGTTTAACATATTTAAGTTAATTATTCCCCTCTATCTTACTGAAGTCTACATAAAGCCTTAACGGCATAACGGCAGTGCATTTAGAAGAATTCCCTTATCTTATATTTAGGTATAAATTCGATTTTCTTGTATATACACATTTAGCAAGCGATATCGAAATGTTTTAAATCATTAGTTTAACATATTTAAGTTAGTTAACCTTCTTTAACTTATTGAAGTTGATATAAAGCCATGGCGGCATAACGGCAGTGCATTTAGAAGAAATTCGTAATCTTATATTTAGGTATAAATTCGATTTTCTTGTATATACACATTAAGCAATCGATAACGAAATGCTTCAAATCGATAGTTTAACATATTTAAGGTTATTAACCTTCTTTATCTTACTGAAGTTTTCATAAAGCCATAACGGTATAACGGCAGTGCATTTAGAAGAATTCCCTAATCTTATATATAGGTATAAAATTGATTTTCTTGTATATATTCATTTTGCTATCGATATCGAAATGCTTCAAATCATTAGTTTAGTTTGGAAGAATTCCGTAATCTTATATTTAGGTATAAAGTCGATTTTCTTGTATATATGCATTTAGAAATCGATATCGAAATGCTTCAAATCATTAGTTTAACATATTTAAGTTAACAAACCTACTTTAACGAACTGAAGTTGACATAAAGCCATGGCGGATTAACGGCAGTGCATTTGGAAGAATTCCGTTATCCTATGTTTAGGTACAAAGTCAAATTTCTTGTACTAGCACATTTAGCAATCGATATCGAAATGCTTCAAATCATTAGTTTAACATATTTAAGTTAAATTACCTTCTTTAACCTACCGAAAGTGACATGAAGCCATGGCGGCATAACGGTGGTGCATGTAGAAGAATTCCGTAATTTTATATTTAGGTATAAAATCGATTTTTTGTATAAACACATTTAGCAATCGATATCGAAATGCTTCACATTATTAGTTTAACAGATTTAAGTTAATTAATTCTCTTTATCTTACTGAAGTCTACAAAAGCCTTAACGGCATAACGGCAGTGCATTTGGAAGAGTTCCGTAATCTTATATTTAAGTATAAAGTCGATTTTGTTCAATATACGCATTTAGCAATCGATATCGAAATGCTTCAAATCATTAGTTTAACATATTTAAGTTAAATTACCTTCTTTAACCTACCGAAAGTGACATGAAGCCATGGCGGCATAACGGTGGTGCATTTAGAAGAATTCCGTAATTTTATATTTAGGTATAAAATCGATTTGTTGTATAAACACATTTAGCAATCGATATCCAAATGCTTGAGATCATTAGTTTAACATATTTAAGTTAATTCACCCTATTTATCTTCCTGAAGTCTACATAAAGCTTTAACGGCATAACGGCAGTGCATTTAGAAGAATTACGTAATCTTATATTTAGGCATAAAGTCGATTTTCTTGTATATGCTCATTTAGCAATCGATATCGAAATGCTTCAAATCATTATTTTAACATTTTTAAGTTAATAAGGCTTCTTGAACGCACTGAAGTTAACATAAAGCCATGGCGGTATAACGGCAGTGTATGTAGAAGAATTCCGTAATCTTATGTTCACGTATAAATTCGATTTTGTTGTATATACACATTTAGCTATCGATATCGAAATGCTTCAAATCATTAGTTTAACATATTAAGTTAATAAACATTTTTTAGCTTAATGAGGTCTACGTAAAGCCTTAACGGTATAACGGCAGTGCATTTAGAAGAAATCCGTAATGTTATAATTTTATATTTAGGTATAAAGTCGATTTTGTTGTATTTACACATTTAGCAGTCGATATCGAAATGCTTCAAACCATAAGTTTAACATATTTAAAATAATTAACCTTCTTTTACGTATTGTAGTTGATACAAACCATGGCGGCATAACGACTGTACATTTGGAAGAATTCCATAATCTTATATTGAGGTATATGTAAAGTCGATTTTCTTGTATATACACATTTAGTAATCGATATCGAAATGCTTCAAATCATTAGTTTAACATATTAAAGTTAATAAACCTTCCTTAACGCACTGAAGTCTACATAAAGCCTTAACGGGATAACTGCAGTGCATTTAGAAGAATTCCGTAATCTTATATTAAGGTATAAAGTCCATTTTCTTGTATATACACATTTAGCAATCGATATCGAAATGCTTCAAATCATTAGTTTAACACATTTAAGTTAACAAACCTACTTTAACGAACTGAAGTTGACATAAAGCCATGGCGGAATAGCGGCAGTGCATTTGGAAGAATTCCGTTATCCTATGTTTAGGTATAAAGTCAGGTTTCTTGTACTAGCACATTTAGCAATCGATATCGAAATGCTTCAAATCATTAGTTTAACATATTTAAGTTAAATTACCTTTTTTAGCCTACCGAAGGTGACATAAAGCCATGGCGGCATGACGGCTGTGCATGTAGAAGAATTCCGTAATCTTATATCTAGGTATAAAATCGATTTTCTTGTATATACACATTTATCAGTCGATATCGAAATGCTTCATATCATTAGTTTAACATATTTAAGTTAATTAACCCTCTTTATCTTACTGAAGTCTACATAAAGCCTTAACGGCATAACGGCAGTGCATTTAGAAGAATTACGTAACCTTATAATTAGGTATAAAGTCCATTTTCTTGTATATACACATTTAGCAATCGATATCGAAATGCTTCAAATCATTAGTTTAACACATTTAAGTTAACAAACCTACTTTAACGAACTGAAGTTGACATAAAGCCATGGCAGAATAGCGGCAGTGCATTTGGAAGAATTCCGTTATCCTATGTTTAGGTATAAAGTCAGGTTTCTTGTACTAGCACATTTAGCAATCGATATCGAGATGCTTCAACTCATTAGTTTAACATATTTAAGTTAATAAACCTTTAACGCACAGAAGTCTACATAAAGCCTTAACGGTATAACTGCAGTGCATTTAAAAGAATTCCGTAATCTTATATTTAGGTACAAAGTCGATTTTCTTGTATTTACATATTTAGCAATCGATATCGAAATGCTTCAAATCATAAGTTTAACATATTTAAGTTAATTATTCCCCTCTATCTTACTGAAGTCTACATAAAGCCTTAGCGGCATAACGGCAGTGCATTTAGAAGAATTCCGTTATCTTATATTTAGGTATAAATTCGATTTTTTTGTATATACACATTTAGCAAGCGATATCGAAATGTTTTAAATCATTAGTTTAACATATTTAAGTTAGTTAACCTTCTTTAACTTATTGAAGTTGATATAAAGCCATGGCGGCATAACGGCAGTGCATTTAGAAGAACTTCGTAATTTTATATTTAGGTATAAATTCGATTTTCTTGTATATACTCATTAAGCAATCGATAACGAAATGCTTCAAATCGATAGTTTAACATATTTAAGGTTATTAACCTTCTTTATCTTACTGAAGTTTACATAAAGCCATAACGGTATAACGGCAGTGCATTTAGAAGAATTCCGTAATCTTATATATAGGTATAAAATTGATTTTCTTGTATATATTCATTTTGCTATCGATATCGAAATGCTTCAAATGATTAGTTTAACATATTTAAGTTAATTAACCCTCTTTTTCATACTGAAGTCTACAAAAGTCTTAACGGCATAACGGCAGTGCATTTAGAAGAATTTTATAATCTTATATTCAGGTATAAAGTCGATTTTCTTGTATATACTCATTTAGCAATCGATATCGAAATGCTTTAAATCATTAGTTTTACATTTTCAAGTTATTTATAATAAACCTTCTTTAATGCACTGAAGTCTACATAAAGCCTTAACGGTATAACTGCAGTGCATTTAAAAGAATTCCGTAATCTTATATTTAGGTACAAAGTCGATTTTTTTGTATTTACATATTTAGCAATCGATATCAAAATGCTTCAAATCATAAGTTTAACATATTTAAGTTAATTATTCCCCTCTATCTTACTGAAGTCTACATGAAGCCTTAACGGCATAACGGCAGTGCGTTTAGAAGAATTCCGTTATCTTATATTTTGGTATAAATTCGATTTTCTTGTATATACACATTTAGCAAGCAATATCGAAATGTTTCAAATCATTAGTTTAACATGTTTAAGTTATTTAACCTTCTTTAACATATTGAAGTTGATATAAAGCCATGGCGGCATAACGGCAGTGCATGTAGAAGAATTTCGTAATCTTATATTCAGGTATAAAGTCGATCTTCTTGTATATACACATTACGCAATCGATAACGAAATGCTTCAAATCGATAGTTTAACATATTTAAGGTTATTAATCTTATTTATCTTACTGAAGTTTACATAAAGCCATAACGGTATAACGGCAGTGCATTTAGAAGAATTCCGTAATCTTATATTTAGGTATAAAGTCGATTTTATTGTATATATACATTTAGGAACCGTTATCAAGATGCTTCAACTCATTAGTTTAACATATTTAAGTTAATAAACCTTCTTTAACGATCTGAAGTTGGCATATAGCCATGGCGGCATAGCGGCAGTGCATGAAAAGAATTCCGTAATCTTATATATAGGCATAAAATTGATTTTCTTGTATTTACATATTTAGCAATCGGTATCGAAATGCTTCAAATCATTAGTTTAACATATTTATGTTAATTAACCAACTTTAACGTATTGAAGGTGAAATAAAGCCATGGCGGCATAACGACAGTAATTTGGAAGAATTCCGTAATCTTCTATTTAGGTATAAAGTCGATTTTGTTGTATATACTCATTTAGCAATCGATATCGAAATGCTTCAAATCATTATTTTAACATATTTAAGTTAATAAGGCTTCTTGAACGCACTGAAGTTAACATAAAGCCATGGCGGTATAACGGCAGTGTATGTAGAAGAATTCCGTAATCTTATGTTTAGGTATAAATTCGATTTTGTTGTATATACACATTTAGCTATCGATATCGAAATGCTTCAAATCATTAGTTTAACATATTAAGTTAATAAACATTTTTTAGCTTAATGAGGTCTACTAAAGCCTTAACGGTATAACGGCAGTGCATTTAGAAGAAATCCGTAATGTTATAATTTTATATTTAGGTATAAAGTCGATTTTGTTGTTTTTACACATTAAGCAGTCGATATCGAAATGCTTCAAACCATTAGTTTAACATATTTAAAATAATTAACCTTCTTTTACGTATTGTAGTTGATACAAACCATGGCGGAATAACGACAGTACATTTGGAAGAATTCCGTAATCTTATATTTAGGTATATGTAAAGTCGATTTTCTTGTATATACACATTTAGTAATCGATATCGAAATGCTTCAAATCTTTAGTTTAACACATTAAAGTTAATAAACCTTCTTTAACGCACTGAAGTCTACATAAAGCCTTAACGGGATACAGTGCATAACGAAATGCTTCAAATCGATAGCTTAACATATTTAAGGTTATTAAACTTCTTTATCTTACTGAAGTTTACATAAAGCCATAACGGTATAACGGCAGTGCATTTAGAAGAATTCCGTAATCTTATATTTAGGCATAAAGTCGATTTTGTTGTATATAAACATTTAGGAATCGATATCAAGATGCTTCAACTCATTAGTTTAACATATTTAAGTTAATAAACCTTCTTTAACGATCTGAAGTTGGCATATAGCCATGGCGGCATAGCGGCAGTGCATGAAAAGAATTCCGTAATCTTATATATAGGTATAAAATTGATTTTCTTGTATATACTCATTTTGCTATCGATATCGAAATGCTTCAAATCATTAGTTTAATATATTAAGTTAATAAACATTTTTTAGCTTACTGAAGTCTACATAAAGCCTTAACGGTATAATGGCAGTGCATTTAGAAGAATTCCGTAATGTTATAATTTTATGTTTAGGTATAAAGTCGATTTTCTTGTATTTACACATTTAGCAATCAATATCGAAATGCTTCAAACCACTAGTTTAACATATTTGAAATAATTAACCTTCTTTAACGTATTGAAGGTGATAAAAAGCCATGGCGGCATAACGACAGTACAAGTGGAAGAATTCCGTAATCTTATATTTTGGCATAAATTCGACTTTCTTTTATGTATACATTTCGCAATCGATATCGAAATGCTTCAGATAACTGGTTTAACATATTTGGGTTGATTAACCTTCTTTATCTTACTGAAGTTTAAATAAAGCCATAACGGCATAAAGGCAGTATATTTATATGAATTCCGCTATCTTATATTTAGGTATAAATTCGATTTTCTTGTATATACACATTTAGCAATCGATATCGAAATGCTTCAAATCATTAGTTTAACATACTTAAGTTAATTAACCCTCTTTTTCATACTGAAGTCTACAAAAGCCTTAACGGCATAACGGCAGTGCATTTAGAAGAATTTTATAATCTTATATTCAGGTATAAAGTCGATTTTCTTGTATATACTCATTTAGCAATCGATATCGAAATGCTTTAAATCATTAGTTTTACATTTTCAAGTTATTTATAATAAACCTTCTTTAATGCACTGAAGTCTACATAAAGCCTTAACGGTATAACTGCAGTGCATTTAAAAGAATTCCGTAATCTTATATTAAGGTACAAAGTCGATTTTTTTGTATTTACATATTTAGCAATCGATATCAAAATGCTTCAAATCATAAGTTTAACATATTTAAGTTAATTATTCCCCTCTATCTTACTGAAGTCTACATGAAGCCTTAACGGCATAACGGCAGTGCGTTTAGAAGAATTCCGTTATCTTATGTTTAGGTATAAATTCGATTTTCTTGTATATACACATTTAGCAAGCGATATCGAAATGTTTCAAATCATTAGTTTAACATGTTTAAGTTATTTAACCTTCTTTAACATATTGAAGTTGATATAAAGCCAAGGCGGCATAACGGCAGTGCATGTAGAAGAATTCCGTAATCTTATATTCAGGTATAAAGTCGATCTTCTTGTATAAACACATTAAGCAATCGATAACGAAATGCTTCAAATCGATAGTTTAACATATTTAAGGTTATTTATCTTATTTATCTTACTGAAGTTTACATAAAGCCATAACGGTATAACGGCAGTGCATTTAGAAGAATTCCGTAATCTTATATTTAGGTATAAAGTCGATTTTTTTGTATATATACATTTAGGAACCGTTATCAAGATGCTTCAACTCATTAGTTTAACATATTTAAGTTAATAAACCTTCTTTAACGATCTGAAGTTGGCATATAGCCATGGCGGCATAGCGGCAGTGCATGAAAAGAATTCCGTAATCTTATATATAGGCATAAAATTGATTTTCTTGTATATACTCATTTTGCTATCGATATCGAAATGCTTCAAACCATTAGTTTAACATATCTAAAATAATTAACCTTCTTTATCGCATTGTAGTTGATACAAACCATGGCGGCATAACGACAGTACATTTGGAAGAATTCCGTAACCTTACATTTAGGTATATGTAATGTCGATTTTCTTGTATATACACATTTAGCATTCGATATCGAAATGCTTCAAATCATTAGTTTAACATATTAAAGTAAATAAACCTTCTTTAACGCACTGAAGTCTACATAAAGCTTTAGCGGGATAACTGCAGTGCATTTAGAAGAATTCCGTAATCTTATATTAAGGTATAAAGTCCATTTTCTTGTATATACACATTTAGCAATCGATATCGAAATTCTTCAAATCATTAATTTAACATATTTAAGTTAACAAACCTACTTTAACGAACTGAAGTTGACATAAAGCCATGGCGGAATAGCGGCAGTGCATTTGGAAGAATTCCGCTATCCTATGTTTAGGTATAAAGTCAGGTTTCTTGTACTAGCACATTTAGCAAACTATATTGAAATGTTTCAAATCATTAGTTTAACATATTTAAGTTAAATTACCTTTTTTATCCTACCGAAGGTGACATAAAGCCATGGCGGCATGACGGCTGTGCATGTAGAAGAATTCCGTAATCTTATATCTAAGTATAAAATCGATTTCCTTGTATATACACATTTATCAATCGACATCGAAATGCTTCAAATCATTAGTTTAACATATTTAAGTTAATTAACCCTCTTTATCTTACTGAAGTCTACATAAAGCCTTCACGGCATAACGGCAGTGCATTTAGAAGAATTACATAAACTTATAATTAAGTATAAAGTCGATTTTCTTGTATATACTCATTTTGCAATTGATATCGAAATACTTCAAATCATTATTTTAACATATTTAAGTTAATAAAGCTTCTTTAACGCACTGAAGTTAACATAAAGCCATGGCGGCATAACGATAGTGCATGTAGAAGAATTCCGTAATCTTATGTTTAGGTATAAATTCGATTTTGTTGTATATACACATTTAGCAATCGATATCGAGATGCTTCAACTCATTAGTTTAACATATTTAATTTAATAAACCTTTAACGCACAGAAGTCTACATAAAGCCTTAACGGTATAACTGCAGTGCATTTAAAAGAATTCCGTAATCTTATATTTAGGTACAAAGTCGATTTTCTTGTATTTACATATTTAGCAATCGATATCGAAATGCTTCAAATCATAAGTTTAACATATTTAAGTTAATTATTCCCCTCTATCTTACTTAAGTCTACATAAAGCCTTAACGGCATAACGGCAGTATATTTATATGAATTCCGTTATCTTATATTTAGGTATAAATTCGATTTTCTTGTATATACACATTTAGCAAGCGATATCGAAATGTTTTAAATCATTAGTTTAACATATTTAAGTTAGTTAACCTTCTTTAACTTATTGAAGTTGATGTAAAGCCATGGCGGCATAACGGCAGTGCGTTTAGAAGAAATTCGTAAATTTTTTATTTAGGTATAAATTCGATTTTCTTGTATATACACATTAAACAACGATACGAAATGTTAAATCATAGTTTAACATATTTAAGGGTTTTTAACCTTCTTTACTTATGAAGTTTTTTAAAGCCATCGGATAACGGCAGTGCTTTAGAAGAATTCCC
>CM050324.1:2422260-2440627 GCA_027475135.1 Bactrocera correcta
CATGGCTTTATATCAACTTCAATATGTTAAAGAAGGTTAATTAACTTAAATATGTTAAACTAATGATTTGAGGCATTTCGATATCGATTGCTAAATGTGTATATATAACAAAATCGACTTTATACCTAAATATAAGATTACGAAGTTCTCCCAAATGCACTGCCGTTATACCGTTATGGCTTTATGTAAACTTCAGTAAGATAAAGAGGGTTAATTAACTTAAATATGTTAAACTAATGATTTGAAGCATTTCGATATCGATTGCTAAATGGGTATATACAAGAAAAGCGACTTTATACCTAAATATAAGATTACGTAATTCTTCTAAATGCTTTGCCGTTATGCCGTTAAGATGTTTGTAGACTTCAGTAAGATACAGAGGGTTAGTTAACTTAAATATGTTAAACTTATGATTTGAAGCATTTCGATATCGATTGCTAAATATGTATATACAACAAAATCGACTTTATACCTAAATATAAGATTACGGAATTATTATAAATGCACCGCCGTTATGACGCCATGGATTTATGCCAACTTCAGTTCGTTAAAGAAGGTTTATTAACTTAAATATGTTAAACTAATGATTTGAAGCATTTCTATATCGATTGCTAAATGGGTATATACAAGAAAAGCGACTTTATACCTGAATATAAGATTACGTAATTCTTCTAAATGCTTTGCCGTTATGCCGCCATGGCTTTGTGTTAACTTCAGTGCGTTAAAGTAGGTTTGTTAACTTAAATATGTTAAACTAATCACTCGAAGCATTCCGCTATCGTTTGCTAAATGAGTATATACAAGAATATCGACTTTGTACCTAAATATAAGATTACTTAATTCTTCTAAATGCACTGCCGTTATGCCGTTATGGCTTTAATTTAACTTCAGTTCGTTTAAGAAGGTTTATTAACTTAGATATGTTACACCAGTTATTTGAAGCATTTCGAAATCGATTGCTTAATGCACATATACAAGAAAATCGACTTTCTACTTAAATATAGCATTACGGAATTCTTCCAAATGTACTGTCGTTATGCCGCCATGGCTTTATATCAACTTCAATATGTTATAGAAGGATAATTAACTTAAATATGTTAAACTAATGATTTGAGGCATTTCGATATCGATTGCTAAATGTGTATATACAAGAAAATCGACTTTATACCTAAATATATGATAACGGAATTATGCCGTTAAGGCTAATTAACTTAAATATGTTAAACTAATGATTTGAGGCATTTCGATATCGATTGCTAAATGTGTATATACAAGAAAATCGACTTTATACCTAAATATATGATAACGGAATTATGCCGTTAAGGCTTTTGTAGACTTCAATAAGATAAAGAGGGCTAATTAACTTAAATATGTTAAACTAATGATTTGAGGCATTTCGATATCGATTGCTAAATGTGTATATCTAAGATAACCGACTTTATACCTAAATATAATATTACTTAGTTCTTCTAAATGCACTGCCGTTATGCCTTTATGGCTTTATGTTAACTTCAGTTCGTTTAAGAAGGTTTATTAACTTAGATTGTTACACCAGTTATTTGCAGCATTTCGAAATCGATGGCGTAATGCATATGTACAAGAAAATCGACTTTCTACCTAAATATAAGATTACGGAATTATTCCAAATGTACTGTCGTAATGCCGCCATGGCTTTATATCACCTTCAATACGTTAAAGAAGGTTAATTAACTTAACTTGATAAACTAATGATTTGAAGCATTTCGATATCGATTGCTAAATGCGTATATACAACAAAATCGACTTTATACCTAAATATGAGCTTATGCCGTTATGACTTTATGTTAACTTCAGTTCGTTAAAGAAGGCTTATTTACTTAGATATGTAACACCAGTTATTAGAAGCATTTCGAAATCGATTGCATAATGCATATATACAAGAAAATCGACTTTATACCTAAATATAAGATTACGGAATAATTCTAAATGCACTGCCGTTATGCCGCCATGGATTTATGCCAACTTCAGTTCGTTAAAGAAGGTTTAGTATCTTAAATATGTTTAACTAATGATTTGAAGCATTTCGATATCGATTGCTAAATGAGTATATACAAGAAAATCGAATTTATACCTAAATATAGGATTACGGAATTCTTCCAACTGCACTGCCGTTACGCCGTTAAGGCTTTTGTAGACTTTAGTAAGATAAAGAGAGTTAATTAGCTTAAATATGTTAAACTAATGAGTTGAAGCATTTCGATATCGATTGCTAAATGTGTATCTACAACAAAATCGATTTTATACCTAAATATAAGATTACGTAATTCTTCTAAATGCTTTGCCGTTATGCCGTTAAGCCGTTTGTAGACTTCAATAAGATAAAGAGGGTTAATTAACTTAAATATATTAAACTAATGATTTAAAGCATTTCGATATCGATTGCTAAATGAGTATATACAAGAAAATCGACCTTATACCTAAATATAAGATTACGTAATTCTTCTAAATGCTTTGCCTATATGCCGTTAAGATATCTGTAGACTTCAGTAAGATAAAGAGGGTTAATTAACTTAAATACGTTAAACTAATGATTTGAGGCATTTCGATATCGATTGCTAAATGTGTATATACAAGAAAATCGACTTTATACCTAAATATAAGCTTACGGATTTCTTCTACATGCACTGCCGTTATGCCGCCATGGCCTTGTTTTAACTTCAGTGCGTTAAAGTAGGTCTGTTAACTTAAATATTTTAAACTAATGATTTGAGGCATTACGATATCGATTGCTAAATGTGTATCTACAAAAAAATCGATTTTATTCCTAAATATAAGATTACGTAATTCTTCTAAATGCTTTGCTGTTATGCCGTTAAGCGTTTGTAGACTTCAGTAAAATAAAGGGGGTTAATTAACTTAAATATGTTAAACTAATGATTTGAAGCATTTCGATATCGATTGCTAAATGAGAATATACAAGAAAATCGACTTTATACCTAAATATAAGATTACGTAATTCTTCTAAATGTTTTGCCTATATGCCGTTAAGATGTTTGTAGACTTCAGTAACATAAAGAAGGTTAATTAGCTTAAATATGTTAAACTAATGACTTAAAGCATTTCGATATCGATTGCTAAATGTGCATATACAACAATATCGACTTTATATCTAAATATAAGATTATGTAATTCTTCTAAATGCTTTGCCGTTCTGCCGTTAAGGCGTGTGTAGACTTCAGTAAGATAAAGAGGGTTAATTAACTGAAATATGGTAAACTAATGATCTGAAGCATTTCGATAGCGATTGCTAAATGAGTATATACAAGAAAATCGACTTTATACCTAAATATAAGATTACGTAATTCTTCTAAATGCACTGCAGTTATACCCTTAAGGCGTTTGTAGACTTCAGTAAGATAAAGAGGGTTAATTAACTTAAATATGTTAAACTAATGATTTGAGGCATTTCGATATCGATTGCTAAATGTGTATATACAAGAAAATCGACTTTATACCTAAATATATGATAACGGAATTCTTCTACATGCACTGCCGTTATGCCGTTAAGGCGTTTGTAGACTTCAGTAAGATAAAGAGGGTTAATTAACTTAAATATGTTAAACTAATGATTTGAGGCATTTCGATATCGATTGCTAAATGTGTATATACAAGAAAATCGACTTTATACCTAAATATATGATAACGGAATTCTTCTACATGCACTGCCGTTATGCCGTTAAGGCGTTTGTAGACTTCAGTAAGATAAAGAGGGTTAATTAACTTAAATATGTTAAACTAATGATTTGAGGCATTTCGATATCGATTGCTTAATGCATATATACAAGAAAATCGACTTTATACCTAAATATAAGATTACGGAATTCTTCTACATGCACTGCCGTTATGCCGCCATGGCTTTGTGTTAACTTCAGTGCGTTAAAGTAGGTTTGTTAACTTAAATATGTTAAACTAATGATTTGAAGCATTTCGATATCGATTGATATATGTGCATATACAAAAAAATCGAATTTATACCTAAATAGAAGATTACGGAATTCTTCTACATGCACTGCCGTTATGCCGCCATGGCTTTGTGTTAACTTCAGTGCGTTAAAGTAGGTTTGTTAACTTAAATATGTTAAACTAATGATTTGAAGCATTTCGATATCGATTGATATATGTGCATATACAAAAAAATCGAATTTATACCTAAATAGAAGATTACGGAATTCTTCTACATGCACTGCCGTTATGCCGCCATGGCTTTGTGTTAACTTCAGTGCGTTAAAGTAGGTTTGTTAACTTAAATATGTTAAACTAATGATTTGAAGCATTCCGCTATCGTTTGCTAAATGAGTATATACAAGAATATCGACTTTATACCTAAATATAAGATTACTTAATTCTTCTAAATGCACTGCCGTTATGCCGTTATGGCTTCAATTTAACTTCAGTTCGTTTAAGAAGGTTTATTAACTTAGATATGTTACACCAGTTATTTGAAGCATTTCGAAATCGATTGCTTAATGCACATATACAAGAAAATCGACTTTCTACTTAAATATAACATTACGGAATTCTTCCAAATGTACTGTCGTTATGCCGCCATGGCTTTATATCAACTTCAATATGTTATAGAAGGATAATTAACTTAAATATGTTAAACTAATGATTTGAGGCATTTCGATATCGATTGCTAAATGTGTATATACAAGAAAATCGACTTTATACCTAAATATATGATAACGGAATTATGCCGTTAAGGCTAATTAACTTAAATATGTTAAACTAATGATTTGAGGCATTTCGATATCGATTGCTAAATGTGTATATACAAGAAAATCGACTTTATACCTAAATATATGATAACGGAATTATGCCGTTAAGGCTTTTGTAGACTTCAGTAAGATAAAGAGGGCTAATTAACTTAAATATGTTAAACTAATGATTTGAGGCATTTCGATATCGATTGCTAAATGTGTATATACAACCAAATCGACTTTATACCTAAATATAAGATTACGGAATTCTTCTAAATGCACTGCCGTTATGCCATTATGGCTTTATGTTAACTTCTGTTCGTTAAAGAAGGTTAATTAACTTAAATATGTTAAACTAATGATTTGAAGCATTTCGATATCGATTGATATATGTGTATATACAAGCAAATCGACTTTATACCTAAATAGAAGATTACGGAATTCTTCTACATGCACTGCCGTTATGCCGCCATGGCTTTGTGTTAACTTCAGTGCGTTAAAGTAGGTTTGTTAACTTAAATATGTTAAACTAATGATTTGAAGCATTTCGATATCGATTGATATATGTGCATATACAAAAAAATCGAATTTATACCTAAATAGAAGATTACGGAATTCTTCTACATGCACTGCCGTTATGCCGCCATGGCTTTGTGTTAACTTCAGTGCGTTAAAGTAGGTTTGTTAACTTAAATATGTTAAACTAATCATTCGAAGCATTCCGCTATCGTTTGCTAAATGAGTATATACAAGAATATCGACTTTATACCTAAATATAAGATTACTTAATTCTTCTAAATGCACTGCCGTTATGCCGTTATGGCTTCAATTTAACTTCAGTTCGTTTAAGAAGGTTTATTAACTTAGATATGTTACACCAGTTATTTGAAGCATTTCGAAATCGATTGCTTAATGCACATATACAAGAAAATCGACTTTCTACTTAAATATAACATTACGGAATTCTTCCAAATGTACTGTCGTTATGCCGCCATGGCTTTATATCAACTTCAATATGTTATAGAAGGATAATTAACTTAAATATGTTAAACTAATGATTTGAGGCATTTCGATATCGATTGCTAAATGTGTATATACAAGAAAATCGACTTTATACCTAAATATATGATAACGGAATTATGCCGTTAAGGCTAATTAACTTAAATATGTTAAACTAATGATTTGAGGCATTTCGATATCGATTGCTAAATGTGTATATACAAGAAAATCGACTTTATACCTAAATATATGATAACGGAATTATGCCGTTAAGGCTTTTGTAGACTTCAGTAAGATAAAGAGGGCTAATTAACTTAAATATGTTAAACTAATGATTTGAGGCATTTCGATATCGATTGCTAAATGTGTATATCTAAGATAACCGACTTTATACCTAAATATAATATTACTTAGTTCTTCTAAATGCACTGCCGTTATGCCTTTATGGCTTTATGTTAACTTCAGTTCGTTTAAGAAGGTTTATTAACTTAGATTGTTACACCAGTTATTTGCAGCATTTCGAAATCGATGGCTTAATGCATATGTACAAGAAAATCGACTTTCTACCTAAATATAAGATTACGGAATTGTTCCAAATGTACTGTCGTAATGCCGCCATGGCTTTATATCACCTTCAATACGTTAAAGAAGGTTAATTAACTTAACTTGATAAACTAATGATTTGAAGCATTTCGATATCGATTGCTAAATGCGTATATACAACAAAATCGACTTTATACCTAAATATGAGCTTATGCCGTTATGACTTTATGTTAACTTCAGTTCGTTAAAGAAGGCTTATTTACTTAGATATGTAACACCAGTTATTAGAAGCATTTCGAAATCGATTGCATAATGCATATATACAAGAAAATCGACTTTATACCTAAATATAAGATTACGGAATAATTCTAAATGCACTGCCGTTATGCCGCCATGGATTTATGCCAACTTCAGTTCGTTAAAGAAGGTTTAGTATCTTAAATATGTTTAACTAATGATTTGAAGCATTTCGATATCGATTGCTAAATGAGTATATACAAGAAAATCGAATTTATACCTAAATATAGGATTACGGAATTCTTCCAACTGCACTGCCGTTACGCCGTTAAGGCTTTTGTAGACTTTAGTAAGATAAAGAGAGTTAATTAGCTTAAATATGTTAAACTAATGAGTTGAAGCATTTCGATATCGATTGCTAAATGTGTATCTACAACAAAATCGATTTTATACCTAAATATTAGATTACGTAATTCTTCTAAATGCTTTGCCGTTATGCCGTTAAGCCGTTTGTAGACTTCAGTAAGATAAAGAGGGTTAATTAACTTAAATATATTAAACTAATGATTTGAAGCATTTCGATTTCGATTGCTAAATGAGTATATACAAGAAAATCGACCTTATACCTTAATATAAGATTACGTAATTCTTCTAAATGCTTTGCCTATATGCCGTTAAGATATCTGTAGACTTCAGTAAGATAAAGAGGGTTAATTAACTTAAATACGTTAAACTAATGATTTGAGGCATTTCGATATCGATTGCTAAATGTGTATATACAAGAAAATCGACTTTATACCTAAATATAAGCTTACGGATTTCTTCTACATGCACTGCCGTTATGCCGCCATGGCCTTGTTTTAACTTCAGTGCGTTAAAGTAGGTCTGTTAACTTAAATATTTTAAACTAATGATTTGAGGCATTACGATATCGATTGCTAAATGTGTATCTACAAAAAAATCGATTTTATTCCTAAATATAAGATTACGTAATTCTTCTAAATGCTTTGCCGTTATGCCGTTAAGCGTTTGAAGACTTCAGTAAGATAAAGGGGGTTAATTAACTTAAATATGTTAAACTAATGATTTGAAGCATTTCGATATCGATTGCTAAATGAGAATATACAAGAAAATCGACTTTATACCTAAATATAAGATTACGTAATTCTTCTAATTGTTTTGCCTATATGCCGCTAAGATGTTTGTAGACTTCAGTAACATAAAGAAGGTTAATTAGCTTAAATATGTTAAACTAATGACTTGAAGCATTTCGATATCGATTGCTAAATGTGTATATACAACAATATCGACTTTATATCTAAATATAAGATTATGTAATTCTTCTAAATGCTTTGCCGTTCTGCCGTTAGGGCGTGTGTGGACTTCAGTAAGATAAAGAGGGTTAATTAACTGAAATAGGGTAAACTAATGATCTGAAGCATTTCGATATCGATTACTAAATGAGTATATACAAGAAAATCGACTTTATACCTAAATATAAGATTACGTAATTCTTCTAAATGCTTTGCCGTTATGCCGTTAAGGCGTTTGTAGACTTCAGTAAGATAAAGAGGGTTAATTAACTTAAATATGTTAAACTAATGATTTGAGGCATTTCGATATCGATTGCTAAATGTGTATATACAAGAAAATCGACTTTATACCTAAATATATGATAACGGAATTCTTCTACATGCACTGCCGTTATGCCGTTAAGGCGTTTGTAGACTTCAGTAAGATAAAGAGGGTTAATTAACTTAAATATGTTAAACTAATGATTTGAGGCATTTCGATATCGATTGCTAAATGTGTATATACAAGAAAATCGACTTTATACCTAAATATAAGATTACGAATTTCTTCTACATGCACTGCCGTTATGCCGCCATGGCCTTGTGTTAACTTCAGTGCGTTAAAGTAGGTTTGTTAACTTAAATATGTTAAACTAATGATTTGAAGCATTTCAAAATCGATTGCTAAATGCATATATACAAGAAAATCGACTTAATACCTGAATATAAGATTTCGGAATTCTTCCAAATGCACTGCCGTTATACCGTTATGGCTTTATCCTAACTTCAGTGCGTTAAAGAAGCTTTATTAAACCAGTTATTTGAAGCATTTCGATATCGATTGCTTAATGCATATATACAAGAAAATCGACTTTATACCTAAATATAAGATTACGGAATTCTTCCAAATGTACTGTGGTTATGCCGCCATGGCTTCATGTCAACTTCAATACGTTAAAGAAGGATAATTAACTTAAATATGTTAAACTAATGATGTGAAGCATTTCGATATCGATTGCTAAATGTGTATATACAAAAAAAATCGAATTTATACCTAAATATAAGATTACGGATTTCTTCTACATGCACTGCCGTTATGCTGCCATGGCTTTGTGTTAACTTCAGTGCGTTAAAGTTGGTTTGTTATCTTAAATATCTTAAACTAATCTAAATCTAATAAACGATATCGATTGCTAAATGTGTATATACAAGCAAATCGACTTTATACCTAAATACAGGGTAGGCCATTTAAAGTTGACCCATTTGTTTGTTTGCCAAAATTAAGGCGTCGCGGATAATCAGCTGGGTTTAGTTTTTGTGCCATTTGAATTTTATATGGAAACATCTTCAAATCTTTATGAATTATGCGTCGGAGAGTGGTGCGAGAGATGTCTAATACCTGAGAGCGGCGATAACTCGATGTCGATGGAGTCTCCTCAATACTGGCTCGTACAGCTTCGATATTTTCATCAGAACGTCTTGTGCGTTGTCTGGATGCATGACTGGCATTACTGAGATTACCGGTGTTCACAAATTTTGCGTATAAAGACTTAATTGTGTTCTTAACTGGAGCACTTTTCACTTTATTTTTTTTGCGAAACGCACGTTGAGTTAACACAATTGAAAAGTTATTTTGAATATAAAGCTGAACAATTTCAGCGCGTTCTTTTGGAGTGTACTGTTCCATGGTATAAATTGTCTTCGAATGACGCTTCTAACGCGGTATGACATTAGCCGATTTGTCAGCGCTGTTAAAAGTTACAGCGTTGCCAGATGGGTCAACTTTAAATGGCCTACCCTGTATAAGCTTACGGAATTCTTCTAAATGCACTGCCGTTATGCCGTTAGGGCTTTATGTTAACTTCTGTTGTTAAAGAAGGTTAATTAACTTAAATATGTTAAACTAATGATTTGAAGGATTTCGATATCGATTGCTAAATGTGCATATACAAGAAAATCGAATTTATACCTAAATAGAGGGTTACGGAATTCTTCTACATGCACTGCCGTTATGCCGCCATGGCTTTCTGTTAACTTCAGTGCGTTAAAGTAGGTTTGTTAACTTAAATATGTTAAACTAATGATTTGAAGCATTCCGCTATCGATTGCTAAATGAGTATATACAAGAAAATCGACTTTATACCTAAATATAAGATTACTTAATTCTTCTAAATGCACTGCCGTTATGGCTTTAATTTAACTTCAGTTCGTTTAAGAAGGTTTATTAACTTAGATATGTTACACCAGTTATTTGAAGCATTTCGAAATCGATTGCTTAATGCATATATACAACAAAATCGACTTTATACCTAAATATAAGATTACGAAATTCTCCCAAATGCACTGCCGTTATACCGTTATGGCTTTATGTAAACTTCAGTAAGATAAAGAAAGTTAATTAACTTAAATATGTTAAACTAATGATTTGAAGCATTTCGATATCGATTGCTGATTGCGTATATACAAGAAAATCGACTTTATACCTAAATATAAGATTACGGAATTCTTCCAAATGCCCTGCCGTTATGCCGTTAAGGCTTTTGTAGACTTTAGTAAGATAAAGAGGGTTAATTAGCTTAAATATGCTAAACTAATGATTTGAAGCATTTCGATATCGAATGTTAAATGTGTATATACAACAAAATCGACTTTATACCTAAACATAAGATTTCGTAATTCTTTTAAATACTTTGCCGTTATGCCGTTAAGGCGTTTGTAGACTTCGGTAAGATAAAGAGGGTTAATTAACTTAAATATGTTAAACTAATAATTTGAAGCATTTCGATATCGATTGCTAAAAGAGTATATACAAGAAAATCGACTTTACACCTAAATACAAGATTACGGAATTCTCCTAAATGCAATGCCGTTATACCGTTAAGGCTTTGTGTAGACTTCAGTAAGCCAAAAAAAATTTATTAACTTAAATATGTTAAACTAATGATTTGAAGCATTTCGATATCGATTGCTAAATGCGTATATACAAGAAAATCGACATTATACCTAACTATAAGATTACGGAATTATTCTAAATGCACTGCCGTTATGCCATTATGGCTTTATGTTAACTTCTGTTCGTTAAAGAAGGTTTATTAACTTAAATATGTTAAACTAATGATTTGAGGCATTTCGATATCGATTGCTAAATGTGTATATACAACCAAATCGACTTTATACCTAAATATAAGATTACGGAATTCTTCTAAATGCACTGCCGTTATGCCATTATGGCTTTATGTTAACTTCTGTTCGTTAAAGAAGGTTAATTAACTTAAATATGTTAAACTAATGATTTGAAGCATTTCGATATCGATTGATATATGTGTATATACAAGCAAATCGACTTTATACCTAAATAGAAGATTACGGAATTCTTCTACATGCACTGCCGTTATGCCGCCATGGCTTTGTGTTAACTTCAGTGCGTTAAAGTAGATTTGTTAACTTAAATATGTTAAACTAATGATTTGAAGCATTTCGATATCGATTTATATATGTGCATATACAAAAAAATCGAATTTATACCTAAATAGAAGATTACGGAATTCTTCTACATGCACTGCCGTTATGCCGCCATGGCTTTGTGTTAACTTCAGTGCGTTAAAGTAGGTTTGTTAACTTAAATATGTTAAACTAATCATTCGAAGCATTCCGCTATCGTTTGCTAAATGAGTATATACAAGAATATCGACTTTATACCTAAATATAAGATTACTTAATTCTTCTAAATGCACTGCCGTTATGCCGTTATGGCTTTAATTTAACTTCAGTTCGTTTAAGAAGGTTTATTAACTTAGATATGTTACACCAGTTATTTGAAGCATTTCGAAATCGATTGCTAAATGAGAATATACAAGAAAATCGACTTTATACCTAAATATAAGATTTTGTAATTCTTCTAATTGTTTTGCCTATATGCCGTTAAGATGTTTGTAGACTTCAGTAACATAAAGAAGGTTAATTAGCTTAAATATGTTAAACTAATGATTTGAACCATTTCGATATCGATTGCTAAATGTGTATATACAACAATATCGACTTCATATCTAAATATAAGATTATGTAATTCTTCTAAATGCTTTGCCGTTCTGCCGTTAGGGCGTGTGTAGACTTCAGTAAGATAAAGAGGGTTAATTAACTGAAATATGGTAAACTAATGATTTGAAGCATTTCGATATCGATTGCTAAATGAGTATATACAAGAAAATCGACTTTATACCAAAATATAAGATTTTGTAATTCTTCTAATTGTTTTGCCTATATGCCGCTAAGATGTTTGTAGACTTCAGTAACATAAAGAAGGTTAATTAGCTTAAATATGTTAAACTAATGATTTGAACCATTTCGATATCGATTGCTAAATGTGTATATACAACAATATCGACTTCATATCTAAATATAAGATTATGTAATTCTTCTAAATGCTTTGCCGTTCTGCCGTTAGGGCGTGTGTAGACTTCAGTAAGATAAAGAGGGTTAATTAACTGAAATATGGTAAACTAATGATTTGAAGCATTTCGATATCGATTGCTAAATGAGTATATACAAGAAAATCGACTTTATACCTAAATATAAGATTACGTAATTCTTCTAAATGCTTTGCCGTTATGCCGTTAAGGCGTTTGTAGACTTCAGTAAGATAAAGAGGGTTAATTAACTTAAATATGTTAAACTAATGATTTGAGGCATTTCGATATCGATTGCTAAATATGTATATACAAGAAAATCGACTTTATACCTAAATATATGATAACGGAATTCTTCTACATACACTGCCGTTATGCCGTTAAGGCGTTTGTAGACTTCAGTAAGATAAAGAGGGTTAATTAACTTAAATATGTTAAACTAATGATTTGAGGCATTTCGATATCGATTGCTAAATGTGTATATACAAGAAAATCGACTTAATACCTAAATATAAGATTTCGGAATTCTTCCAAATGCACTGCCGTTATACCGTTATGGCTTTATCCTAACTTCAGTGCGTTAAAGAAGCTTTATTAAACCAGTTATTTGAAGCATTTCGATATCGATTGCTTAATGCATATATACAAGAAAATCGACTTTATACCTAAATATAAGATTACGGAATTCTTCCAAATGTACTGTGGTTATGCCGCCATGGCTTCATGTCAACTTCAATACGTTAAAGAAGGATAATTAACTTAAATATGTTAAACTAATGATTTGAAGCATTTCGATATCGATTGTAAATGTGTATATACAAAAAAAACGAATTTATACCTAAATATAAGATTACGGATTTCTTCTACATGCACTGCCGTTATGCTGCCATGGCTTTGTGTTAACTTCAGTGCGTTAAAGTTGGTTTGTTATCTTAAATATCTTAAACTTATCTAAATCTAATAAACGATATCGATTGTTAAATGTGTATATACAAGCAAATCGACTTTATACCTAAATATAAGCTTACGGAGTTCTTCTAAATGCACTGCCGTTATGCCGTTATGGCTTTATGTTAACTTCTGTTCGTTAAAGAAGGTTAATTAACTTAAATATGTTAAACTAATGATTTGAAGGATTTCGATATCGATTGCCAAATGTGCATATACAAGAAAATCGAATTTATACCTAAATAGAGGATTACGGAATTCTTCTACATGCACTGCCGTTATGCCGCCATGGCTTTCTGTTAACTTCAGTGCGTTAAAGTAGGTTTGTTAACTTAAATATGTTAAACTAATGATTTGAAGCATTTCGCTATCGATTGCTAAATGAGTCTATACAAGAAAATCGACTTTATACCTAAATATAAGATTACTTAATTCTTCTAAATGCACTGCCGTTATGGCTTTAATTTAACTTCAGTTCGTTTAAGAAGGTTTATTAACTTAGATATGTTACACCAGTTATTTGAAGCATTTCGAAATCGATTGCTTAATGCATATATACAACAAAATCGACTTTATACCTAAATATAAGATTACGAAATTCTCCCAAATGCACTGCCGTTATACCGTTATGGCTTTATGTAAACTTCAGTAAGATAAAGAAAGTTAATTAACTTAAATATGTTAAACTAATGATTTGAAGCATTTCGATATCGACTGCTGATTGCGTATATACAAGAAAATCCACTTTATACCTAAATATAAGATTACGAAATTACTCTAAATGCACTGCCGTTATGCCGCCATGGATTTATGCCAACTTCAGTTCGTTAAAGAAGGTTAATTAACTTAAATATGTTAAACTAATGCTTTGAGGCATTTCGATATCGATTGCTAAATGTGATATACAAGAAAATCGACTTTATACCTAAATATAGATAAAGGAATTCTTCCAAATGCCCTGCCTTATGCCGTTTAAGGTTTTGTAGACTTTAGTAAGATAAAGAGGGGAATTACTTAAAAAGTTAAACTAATGATTTGAAGCATTTCGATATCGAATGTTTAAAAGTGATATACAAAAAATCGACTTTATACCTAAAATAAGATTTCGAATTCTTCAAATCTTTTCCGTTATGCCGTTAAGGCTTTGTAAACTTGGGAAAATAAAGAGGGTTAATTAACTTAAATATGTTAAACTAATAAATTTTAAGCATTTCGATATGGGTTTTAAAAGGTATATACAAAAAATCGACTTTAACCTAAAATAAGATTCGGAATTCTCCCAAATCTGCCGTTATCCGTTAAGGCTTTTGTAACTTCGTAAAAAAAAAATTTATTAACTTAAATATGTTAAACTAATATTTGAAGCATTTCGATATGATTGCTAAAGGTATATACAAGAAAATCGACTTAACCTAATATAAGATTACGGAATTTTCTAAATGCAGGGCCCTTATCCGAGGTTTTGAACTTCAGTTGAAAAATTAAATTTAAATTTAATATGTTAAAATAATGATTTGACATTTCGATATCGATTGCTAAATGGTATATACAAGAAAATCGACTTTTTACCTAAATATAAGATTACGGAATTTTCCAAATGCCGCCGTTATGCGCCATGGATTTATGCCAACTTCAGTTCGTTAAAGACGATTAATTAACTTTAATATGTTAAATAATGATTTGAACATTTCGATATCGATTGCTTATTTTAAAAAATTTAAGAAAATCGACTTTATACCTAAAATAAGATTACGGAATTTTCAAATGCCTGCCGTTATGACGCCATGGATTTATGCCAACTTCCGTTCGTTAAAAAAGGTTTATTAACTTAAATATGTTAAACCAATGATTTGAAGCATTTTGATATCGATTGCTAAATGAGTATATACAAGAAAATCGGCTTTACACCTAAATATAAGATTACGGAATTCTCCTAAATGCACTGCCGTTATACCGTTAAGGCTTTGTGTAGACTTTAGTAAGCTAAAAAAAGTTTATTAACTTAAATATGTTAAACTAATGATTTGAAGCTTTTCGATATCGATTGCTAAATGCGTATATCTAAGATAATCGACTTTATACCTAAATATAATATTACTTAGTTCTTCTAAATGCACTGCCGTTATGCCGTTATGGCTTTATGTTAACTTCAGTTCGTTAAAGAAGGTTTATTATCTTAAGTATGTTACACTAGTTATTTGAAGCATTTCGATATCGATTGCTAATCATTTGAAGCATTTCGATATCGATTGCTAAATGTGTATATACAACAAAATCGACTTTATACCTAAATATAAGATTACGTAATTCTTCTAAATGCTTTGCCGTTATGCCGTTAAGGCGTTTGTAGACTTTAGTAAGATAAAGAGGGTTAATTAACTTAAATATGTTAAACTAATTATTTGAAACATTTCGATATCGATTGCTAAATGAGTATATGCAAGAAAATCGACTTTACACCTAAATATAAGATTACGGAATTCTCCTAAATGCACTGCCGTTATACCGTTAAGGCTTTGTGTAGACTTCAGTAAGCTAAAAAAAGTTTATTAACTTAAATATGTTAAACTACTGATTTGAAGCATTTCGATATCGATTGCTTATTGTGTAAATTTAAGAAAATCGACTTTATACCTAAATATAAGATTTCGGAATTCTTTCAAATGTACTGTCGTTATGCCACCACGGCTTTATATCACCTTCAATACGTTAAGAAGATTAAATAACTTAAATATGTTATACTTATGGTTTGAAGCATTTCGATATCGATTGCTAAATATGTAAATACAAGAAAATCGACTTTACACCTAAATATAAGATTACGGAATTCTCCTAAATGCACTGCCGTTATACCGTTAAGGCTTTGTGTAGACTTCAGTAAGCTAAAAAAAGTTTATTAACTTAATTATGTTAAACTGATACGATTTTCTTGTATATATACATTTAGCAATCGATATCGAAATGCTTCAAATCATTAGTTTAACATATTTAAGCTAATTAACCCTCTTAATCTTACTAAAGTCTACAAACGCCTTAACGGCATAACGGCAAAGCATTTAGAAGAATTACGTAATCTTATATTTAGGTATAAAGTCGATTTTCTTGTATATACTCATTTAGCAATCGAAATCGAAATGCTTTAAATCATTAGTTTAACATATTTAAGTTAACAAACCTACTTTCACGCACTGAAGTTAACACAAAGCCATGGCGGCATAACGGCAGTGCATGTAGAAGAATTACGTAATCTTATATTTAGTTATAAAGTCGATTTTCTTGTATACACTCATTTAGCAATCGATATCGAAATGCTTCAAATCATTAGTTTGACATATTTAAGTTAACAAACCTACCTTAACGCACTGAAGTTAACACAAAGCCATGGCGGCATAACGGCAGTGCATGTAGAAGAATTCCGTTATCATATATTTAGTTATAAAGTCGATTTTCTTGTATATATACATTTAGCAATCGCTATCGAAATGCCTCAAATCATTAGTTTAACATATTTAAGTTAATTAACCCTCTTTATCTTACTGAAGTCTACAAACGCCTTAACGGCATAACGGCAAAGCAGTTAGAAGAATTCGGTAATCTTATATTTAGGTATAAAGTCGATTCTCTTGTATATACTCATTTAGCAATCGAAATCGAAATGCTTTAAATCATTAGTTTAACATATTTAAGGTAAAAAGTCGATTTTCTTGTATATACACATTTAGCAATCGATATCGAAATGCTTCAAATCATTAGTTTAACATATTTAAGCTAATTAACCCTCTTAATCTTACTAAAGTCTACAAACGCCTTAACGGCATAACGGCAAAGAATTAAGAAGAATTACGTAATCTTATAATTAGGTATAAAGTCGATTTTCTTGTTTATATGCAATAAGCAATCGATATCGAAATGCTTCAAATAACTGGTTTAACATATTTAAGTTAACAAACCTACTTTCACGCACTGAAGTTAACACAAAGCCATGGCGGCATCGATTTCGAGATGCTTCAACTCATTAGTTTAACATATTTAAGTTAATTAACCTTCTTTAACGATCTAAAGTTGGCATATAGCCACGGCGGCATTACGGCAGTGCATGTAGAAGAATTCCGTTATCTTATATTTAGGTATAAAGTCGATTTTCTTTTATATACACATTTAGATATCGACATCGAAATGCTTCAAATCATTAGTTTAACATATTAAGTTAATAAACATTTTTTAGCTTACTTAAATCTTTAAAAAGCCTTAACGGTATAACGGCAGTGCATTTAGAAGAATTCCGTTATCTTATATTTAGATATAAAGTCGATTTTCTTGTATATACACATTAAGCAATCGATAAAGAAATGCTTCAAGTCATTAGTTTAACATTTTTACGTTAATTAACCTTCTTTATCTTACTGAAGTTTACATAAAGCCATAACGGTATAACGGCAATGCATTTGGAAGAATTCCGTAATCTTATATTTAGGCATAAAGTCGATTTTGTTGTATATAAACATTTAGCAAGCGATATCGAAATGCTTCAACTCATTAGCTTAACATATTTAAGTTAATAAACCTTCTTAAACGAACTGAAGTTGGCATAAAGCCATGGCGGCATAACGGCAGTGCATTTAGAAGAATCCCGTTATCTTACATTTAGGTATAAATTCGATTTTGTTGTATATACGCATTTAGCAATCGACGTCGAAATGCTTCAACTCATTAGTTTAACATATTTAAGTTAATAAACCTTCTTTAACGATCTGAAGTTGGCATAACGGCAGTGGATGTAGAAGAATTCCGTAATCTTATATTAGGCATTAAGTCGATTTTCTTATATATACACATTTTTCAATCGATATCGAAATGCTTCAAATCATTTGTTTAACATATTAAGTTAATAAGCATTTTTTAGCTTACTGAAGTCTACATAAAGCCTTAACGGTATAGCGGCAGTGCATTTAGAAGAATTCCGTAATGTTATAATTTTATATTTAGGTATAAAGTCGATTTTGTTGTATGTACACATTTAGCAATCGATATCGAGATGCTTCGACTCATTAGTTTAACATATTTAAGTTAATAAACCTTCTTTAACGAACTGCAGTTGCCATAAAGCCATGGCGGCATAACGGCAGTGCATGTAGAAGAATTCCGTTATATTATATTTAGGTATAAAGTCGATTTTGTTGTATATACGAATTTAGCAATCGAT
>CM050324.1:2441627-2465627 GCA_027475135.1 Bactrocera correcta
GGTTAATTAACTTAAATATGTTAAACTTATGATTTGAAGCATTTCGATATCGCTTGCTAAATGAGTATATACAAGAAAGTCGAATTTATACCTAAATATAAGATCACGGAATTCATCCAAATGCACTGCCGTTATGGCTTTATATCAACTTCAGTGCGTTAAAAAAGGTTAATTAACTTAAATATGTTAAACTAATGATTTGAAGCATTTCGATATCGATAGCTAAATGTGTATATACAAGAAAATCGACTTTATACCTAAATATAAGATTACGGAATTTTTGCAAATGTGCTGTCGTTATGCCGCCATGGCTTTATATCAACTTCAATACGTTAAAGAAGGTTAATTAACTTAAATATGTTAAACTAATGATTTGAAGCATTTCGATATCGCTTGCTAAATGAGTATATACAAGAAAGTCGAATTTATACCTAAATATAACATTACGGATTTCTTCTATATGCACTGCCGTTATACCGTTAAGGCTTTATGTAGACCTCATTAGGCTAAAAAATGTTTATTAACTTAATATGTTAAACTAATGATTTGAAGCATTTCGATATCGATATGTAAATGTGTATATAAAAGAAAATCCACTTTATACCTAAATATAAGATTACGGAATTCTTCCAAATGCACTGCCGTTATGGCCTTATGTCAACTTCAGTGCGTTAAAGAAGGTTAATTAACTTAAATATGTTAAACTAATGATTTGAAGCATTTCGATATCGATAGCTAAATGTGTATATAAAAGAAAATCGACTTTATACCTAAATATAAGATTACGGAATGTTTCCAAATGTGCTGTCGTTATGCCGCCATGGCTTTATATCAACTTCAGTGCGTTAAAGAAGGTTAATTAACTTAAATATGTTAAACTAATGATTTGAAGCATTTCGATATCGATAGCTAAATGTGTATATAAAAGAAAGTCGAATTTATACCTAAATATAACATTACGGATTTCTTCTAAATGCACTGCCGTTATACCGTTAAGGCTTTATGTAGACCTCATTAAGCTAAAACATGCTTATTAACTTAATATGTTAAACTTATGATTTAAAGCATTTCGATATCGATAGCTAAATGTGTATATACAAGAAAATCGACTTTATACTTAAAGATAAGATTACGGAATTTTTCCAAATGTGCTGTCGTTATGCCGCCATGGCTTTATATAAACTTCAATACGTTAAAGAAGGTTAATTAACTTAAAAATGTTAAACTAATGATTTGAAGCATTTCGATATCGCTTGCTAAATGAGTATATACAAGAAAGTCGAATTTATACCTAAATATAACATTACGGATTTCTTCTAAATGCACTGCCGTTATACCGTTAAGGCTTTATGTAGACTTCAGTAAGATAGAGGGGAATAATTAACTTAAATATGTTAAACTTATGATTTGAAGCATTTCGATATAGATTGCTAAATATGTAAATACAAGAAAAGCGACTTTGTACCTAAATATAAGATTACGGAATTCTTCTAAATGCACTGCAGTTATACCGTTAAGGCTTTATGTAGACTTCAGTGTGTTAAAGAAGGTTTATTATTAATAACTTGAAAATGTAAAACTAATGATTTGAAGCATTTCGATATCGATTGCTAAATGTGTATATACAAGAAAATCGACTTTATACCTGAATAAAAGATAACGGAATTCTTCTACATGCACTGCCGTTATGCCGTTAAGGCTTTTGTAGACTTCAGTATGAAAAAGAGGGTTAATTAACTTAAATATGTTAAACTAATGTTTTCAAGCATTTCGATATCTATTGCTAAATGAGTATATACAAGAAAATCGACTTTATACCTAAATATAAGATAATGGAATTCATATAAATATACTGCCGTTATGCCGTTATGGCTTTATGTTAGCTTCAGTAAGATAAAGAAGTTTAATTAATTTAAATATGCCAAACCAGTTATTTGAATCATTTTGATATCGATTGCAAAATGTGTATGTACAAGAAAATCGAATTTATACCTAAATATAAGATAACGGAATTCTTCTAGATGCACTGCCGTTATGCCGTTAACGCTTTATGTAGACTTCAGTTCGTTAAAGAAGGCTTATTAACTTAAATATGGTAAACTAATGATTTAAAGCATTTCGACATCGATTGCTAAATGTGTATATACAAGAAAATTGACTTTATACCTAAAAATAAGATTACGGAATTCTTCTAATCCTACTGTCATTATGCCGCCAAGGCTTTGTATCAACTTAAATACGTTAAAGAAGGTTAATTATTTTAAATATGTTGAACTAATGGTTTGAAGCATTTCGATATCGATTGCTTAATGTGCAAATACAAGAAAATCGACTTTATACCTGAATAAAATATAACGGAATTCTTCTACATGTACTGCCGTTATGCCGTTAAGCCTTTATGTGGACTTCAGTGCGTTAAAGAAACTTTATTAACTTAAATATGTTAAACTAATGATTTGAAGCATTTCGATATCGATTGCTAAATGCGTATATTGAACAAAATCGACTTTATACCTAAATATAAGATTACGGAACTCTTCCAAATGCTCTGCCGTTATGCCGTTAAGGCTTTTGTAGACTTCAGTAAGATAGAGAGGATTAATTAACTTAAATCTGTTAAACTAATGATGTGAAGCATTTCGATATCGAGTGCTAAATGTGTATATACAAGAAAATCGAATTTATACCTAAATATAAGATTACGTAATTCTCCGTTATGCCTTTAAGTCTATTGCAGACTTCAGTAAGAAAAAGGGGGTTAAGTAACTTAAATATGTTAAACTAATGATTTGAAGCATTTCGATATCGATTGCTAAATGTGTATGTACAACAAAATCGACTTTATACCTAAATATAAGATAACGGAATTCATATAAATATACTGACATTATGCCGTTATGGCTTTATGTAAACTTCAGTAAGATAAAGAAGGTTAATTAACTTAAATATGCTAAACCAGTTATTTGAATCATTTCGATATCGATTGCAAAATGTGTATGTACAAGAAAATCGACTTTATGCCTAAATATAAGACTACGGAATTCTTCCAAACGCACTGCCGTTATGCCGTTATGGCTTTATATTAACTTCAGTTCGTTAAAGAAGGCTTATTAACTTAAATATGTTAAACCAGTTATTTGAAGCATTTCGATATCGATTGCTTAATGCATATATACAAGAAAATCGACTTTATACCTAAATATAAAACTACGGAATTCTTCCAAATGTACTGTCGTTATGCCGCCATGGCTCTTTATAAACTTCAATACGTTAAAGAAGGTTAATTAACTTAAATATGTTAAACTAATGATTTGAAGCATTTCGATTTAGCTTGCTAAATGAGTATATACAAGAAAGTCGAATTTATACCTAAATATAACATTACGGATTTCTTCTAAATGCACTGCTGTTATACCGTTAAGGCTTAATGTAGACCTCATTAAGCTAAAAAATGCTTATTAACTTAATATGTTAAACTAATGATTTAAAGCAATTCGATATCGATAGCTAAATGTGTATATACAAGAAAATCGACTTTATACCTAAATATAAGATTACGGAATTTTTCCAAATGTGCTGTCGTTATGCCGCCATGGCTTTATATCAACTTCAATACGTTAAAGAAGGTTAATTAACTTAAATATGTTAAACTAATGATTTGAAGCATTTCGATATCGATTGCTAAATGGGTACATACAAGAAAATCGAATTTATACCTAAATATAAGATAACGGAATTCTTCTAAACGCACTGCCGTTATGCCGTTAGGGCTTTATGTAGACTTCAGTAAGATAGAGGGGAATAATTAACTTAAATATGTTAAACTTATGATTTGAAGCATTTCGATATAGATTGCTAAATATGTAAATACAAGAAAAGCGACTTTGTACCTAAATATAAGATTACGGAATTCTTCTAAATGCACTGCAGTTATACCGTTAAGGCTTTATGTAGACTTCAGTGTGTTAAAGAAGGTTTATTATTAATAACTTGAAAATGTAAAACAAATGATTTGAAGCATTTCGATATCGATTGCTAAATGTGTATATACAAGAAAATCGACTTTATACCTGAATAAAAGATAACGGAATTCTTCTACATGCACTGCCGTTATGCCGTTAAGGCTTTTGTAGACTTCAGTATGAAAAAGAGGGTTAATTAACTTAAATATGTTAAACTAATGTTTTGAAGCATTTCGATATCTATTGCTAAATGAGTATATACAAGAAAATCGACTTTATACCTAAACATAGGATAACGGAATTCTTCCAAATGCACTGCCGTTAATCCGCCATTTCTTTATGTCAGCTTCAGTTCGTTAAAGAAGGTTTGTTAACTTAAATATGTTAAACTAATGATTTAAAGCATTTCGATATCGATTGCTAAATGCGTATATTTAACAAAATCGACTTTATACCTAAATATGAGATTACGGAACTCTTCCAAATGCACTGCCGTTATGCCGTTAAGGCTTTTGTAGACTTCAGTAAGATAAAGAAGGTTAATTAACTTAAATATGCTAAACCTGTTATTTGAATCATTTCGATATCGATTGCTTAATGCATATATACAAGAAAATCGACTTTATACCTAAATATAAAGCTACGGAATTCTTCCAAATGTACTGTCGTTATGCCGCCATGGGTCTTTATCAACTTCAATACGTTAAAGAAGGTTAATTAACTTAAATATGTTAAACTAATGATTTGAAGCATTTCGATATCGATTGCAAAATGTGTATGTACAAAAAAATCGACTTTATGCCTAAATATAAGACTACGGAATTCTTCCAAACGCACTGCCGTTATGCCGTTACTGCTTTATGTAGACTTCAGTAAGCTAAAAAATGTTTATTAACTTAATATGTTAAACCAGTTATTTGAAGCATTTCGATGTCGATTGCTTAATGCATATATACAAGAAAATCGACTTTATACCTAAATATAAAGCTACGGAATTCTTCCAAATGTACTGTCGTTATGCCGCCATGGGTCTTTATCAACTTCAATACGTTAAAGAAGGTTAATTAACTTAAATATGTTAAACTAATGATTTGAAGCATTTCGATATCGATTGCTAAATGCGTATATTGAACAAAATCGACTTTATACATAAATATAAGATTACGGAACTCTTCCAAATGCACTGCCGTTATGCCGTTAAGGCTTTTGTAGACTTCAGTAAGATAAAGAGGATTAATTAACTTAAATCTGTTAAACTAATGATGTGAAGCATTTCGATATCGAGTGCTAAATGTGTATATACAAGAAAATCGACTTTATACCTAAATATAAGTTTACGGAATTGTTCCAAATGTACTGTCGTTATGCCGCCATGGCTTTGTATCACCTTCAATACGTTAAAGAAGGTTTATTAACTTAAATCTGTTAAACTAATGATGTGAAGCATTTCAATATCGATTGCTAAATGAGTATATACAAGAAAATCGAATTCATACCTAAATATAAGATTACGTAATTCTTCTAAATGCAATGCCGTTAAGGCTTTTGCAGACTTCAGTAAGAAAAAGAGCGTTAAGTAACTTAAATATGCTAAACTAATGATTCGAAGCATTTCGATATCGATTGCTAAATGTGTATGTACAACAAAATGGAATTTATACCTAAATATAAGATAACGCAATTCATATAAATATACTGCCGTTATGGCTTTATGTAAACTTCAGTAAGATAAAGAAGGCTAATTAACTTAAATATGCTAAACCAGTTATTTGAATCATTTCGATATCGATTGCAAAATGTGTATGTACAAGAAAATCGACTTTATGCCTAAGTATAAGACTACAGAATTCTTCCAAACGCACTGCCGTTACGCCGTTATGGTTTTATATTAACTTCAGTTCGTTAAAGAAGGTTTATTAACTTAAATATGTTAAACCAGTTATTTGAAGCATTTCGATATCGATTGCTTATTGCATATATACAAGGAAATCGACTTTATACCTAAATATAAAACTACGGAATTCTTCCAAATGTACTGTCGTTATGCCGCCATGGCTCTTTATAAACTTCAATACGTTAAAGAAGGTTAATTAACTTAAATATGTTAAACTAATGATTTGAAGCATTTCGATATCGCTTGCTAAATGAGTATATACAAGAAAGTCGAATTTATACCTAAATATAACTTTACGGATTTCTTCTAAATGCACTGCCGTTATACCGTTAAGGCTTTATGTAGACCTCATTAAGTTAAAAAATGTTAATTAACTTAAATATGTTAAACTAATGATTTGAAGCATTTCGATATCGCTTGCTAAATGTGTATATACAAGAAAATCGACTTTATACCTAAATATAAAATTACAACATTACGGAATTCTTCTAAATGCACTGCCGTTATACCGCTAAGGCTTTATGTAGACTTCAGTAAGCTAAAAAATGTTTATTAACTTAATATTAAACTAATAATTTCAAGCATTTCGATATGTATATCTAAATGTGTATATAAAAGAAAATCGACTTCATACCTAAATATAAGATAACGAAAGTCTTCCAAATGCACTGCCGTTATGGCTTTATATCAACTGCAATACGTTAAAGAAGGTTAACTAACTTAAACATATTAAACTAATGATTTGAAGCATTTCGATATCGCTTGCCAAATATGTATATACAAGAAAATCGAATTTATACCTAAATATAAGATAACGGAATTCTTCTAGATGCACTGCCGTTATGCCGTTAACGCTTTATGTAGACTTCAGTGCGTTAAAGAAGGCTTATTAACTTAAATATGTTAAACTAATGATTTAAAGCATTTCGATATCGATTGCTAAATGTGTATATACAAGAAAATTGACTTTATACCTGAATATAAGATTACGGAATTCTTCCAATCCTACTGTCATTATGCCGCCATGGCTTTGTATCAACTTAAATATGTTAAAGAAGGTTAATTAACTTAAATATGTTAAACTAATGGTTTGAGGCATTTCGATATCGATTGCTAAATGTGCAAATACAAGAAAATCGACTTTATACCTAAATATAAGATTACGGAATTGTTTCAAATGTACTGTCGTTATGCCGCCAAGGCTTTGTATCACCTTCAATACGTTAAAGAAGGTTTATTAACTTAAATATGTTAAACTAATGATTTGAAGCATTTCGATATCGATTGCTAAATGAATATATACAAGAAAATCGAATTCATACCTAAATATAAGATTACGTAATTCTTCTAAATGCACTGCCGTTATGCCGTTAAGGCTTTTGCAGACTTCAGTAAGAAAAAGAGGGTTAAGTAACTTAAATATGTTAAACTAATGATTTGAAGCATTTCGATATCGATTGCTAAATGCGTATATTGAACAAAATCGACTTTATACCTAAATATAAGATCACGGAACTCTTCCAAATGCACTGTCGTTATGCCGTTAAGGCTTTTGTAAACTTCAGTAAGATAAAGAGGATTAATTAACTTAAATCTGTTAAACTAATGATGTGAAGCATTTCGATATCGAGTGCTAAATGTGTATATACAAGAAAATCGACTTTATACCTAAATATAAGATTACGGAATTGTTTCAAATGTACTGTCTTTATGCCGCCAAGGCTTTGTATCACCTTCAATACGTTAAAGAAGGTTTATTAACTTAAATATGTTAAACTAATGATTTGAAGCATTTCGATATCGATTGCTAATGAATATATACAAGAAAATCGAATTCATACCTAAATATAAGATTACGGAATTCTTCTAAATGCACTGCAGCTATACCGCTAAGGCTTTGTGTAGACTTCAGTGCGTTAAAGAGGGTTAAGTAACTTAAATATGTTAAACTAATGATTTGAAGCATTTCGATATCGATTGCTAAATGTGTATGTACAACAAAATCGACTTTATACCTAAATATAAGATAACGGAATTCATATAAATATACTGCCGTTATGCCGTTATGGCTTTATGTAGGCTTCAATAAGATAAAGAAGGTTAATTTACTTAAATATGCTAAACCAGTTATTTGAATCATTTCGATATCGATTGCAAAATGTGTATGTACAAGAAAATCGACTTTATGCCTAAATATAAGACTGCGGAATTCTTCCAAATGTACTGTCGTTATGCCGCCATGGCTTTATATCAACTTCAATACGTTAAAGAAGGTTAATTAACTTAAATATGTTAAACTAATGATTTGAAGAATTTCGATATCGCTTGCTAAATGAGTAAATACAACAAAATCGACTTTATACCTAAATATAAATTTATAACATTACGGATTTCTTCTAAATGCACTGCCGTTATACCGTTAACGCTTTATGTAGACCTCATTAAGGTAAAAAAATGTTTGTTAACTTAAATCTGTTAAACTAATGATTTGAGGCATTTCGATATCGATAGCTAAATGTGTATATGCAAGAAAATCGACTTTATACCTAAATATAAGATTACGGAATTTTTCCAAATGTGCTGTCGTTATGCCGCCATGGCGTTATATCAACTTCAATACGTTAAAGAAGGTTAATTAACTTAAATATGTTAAACTAATGATTTGAAGCATTTCGATATCGCTTGCTAAATGAGTATATACAAGAAAGTCGAATATATACCTAAATATAGCATTACGGATTTCTTCTAAATGCACTGCCGTTATACCCTTAAGGCTTTATGAAGACCTCATTAAGTCAAAAAATGTTTATTAACTTAATATGTTAAACTAATGATTTGAGGCATTTCGATATCGATAGCTAAATGTGTATATAAAAGAAAATCGACTTTATACCTAAAGATAAGATTACGGAATTTTTCCAAATGTGCTGTCATTATGCCGCCATGGCTTTATATCAACTTCAATACGTTAAAGAAGGTTAATTAACTTAAATATGTTAAACTAATGATTTGAAGCATTTCGATATCGCTTGCTAAATGAAAATATACAAGAAAGTCGAATTTATACCTAAATATAACATTACGGATTTCTTCTAAATGCACTGCCGTTATACCGTTAAGGCTTTATGTAGACCTCATTAAGCTAAAAAATGCTTATTAACTTAATATGTTAAGCTAATGATTTGAAGCAATTCGATATCGATAGCTAAATGTGTATATACAAGAAAATCGACTTTATACCTAAATATAAGATTACGGAATTTTTCCAAATGTGCTGTCGTTATGCCGCCATGGCTTTATATCAACTTCAATACGTTAAAGAAGGTTAATTAACTTAAATATGTTAAACTTATGATTTGAAGCATTTCGATATCGCTTGCTAAATGAGTATATACAAGAAAGTCGAATTTATACCTAAATATAAGATCACGGAATTCATCCAAATGCACTGCCGTTATGGCTTTATATCAACTTCAGTGCGTTAAAGAAGGTTAATTAACTTAAATATGTTAAACTAATGATTTGAAGCATTTCGATATCGATTGCTAAATGTGTATATACAAGAAAATCGATTTTATACCTAAATAAAAGATTAAGGAAAATTACACAAATATACTGCCGTTATGCCGTTATGGCTTCTGTAAAGAAGGTTAATTATTTAAATATGATAAGCTAATGGTTTGAAGCATTTTGATATCGATTGCTAAATACGTAAATACAAGAAAATCGACTTTATACCTAAATATAAAATTATAGCATTATGGAATTCTTCTAAATGCACTGCCGTTATGCCACTAGGGCCTTATGTAGACTTTAGAACGCTAAAGAAGGTTTATTAACTTAAATATGTTAAACTAATGATTTGAAGCATTTCGATATCGATTGATAAATGTGTATATACAAGAAAATCGAATTTATACCAAAATATAAGATAACATAATTCTTCTAAATGCACTGCCGTTATGGCGTTAAGGCTTTATGTAGACTTCAGTGAGTTAAAGAAGGTTTATTAACTTAAATATGTTAAACTAATGATTTGAAGCATTTCGATATCGATTGCTAAATGCGTATATACAAGAAAATCGACTTTATACCTAAAAATAAGATTACGGAATTCTTCCAAATGTACTGTCGTTATGCCGCCATGACTTTATGTCAACTACAATTCGTTAAAGAAGGTTAATTAACTTAAAAAAGTTAAACTAATAATTTGAAGCATTTTGATATCGCTTGCTAATTGAGTATATACAAGAAAGTCGAATTTATACCTAAATATAAGATTACGGAATTCTTCTAAATGCAGTGAAGTTATACCGTTAAGGCATTATGTAGACTTCAGTGCGTTAAAGAAGGTTTATTAACTTAAAAATTGTAAACTAATGATTTGAAGCATTTCGATATCGATTGCTAAATACGTATATTGAACAAAATCGACTTTATACCTAAATATAAGGTTATGGAATTGTCCCAAATGTACTGTCGTTATGCCGCCATGGCTTTGTATCACCTTTAATACGTTAAAGAAGGTTTATTAACTTAAATATGTTAAACTAATGATTTGAAGCATTTCGATATCGAATGCTAAATGAGTATGTACAAGAAAATCGAATTCATACCTAAATATATGATTACGTAATTCTTCTAAATGCACTGCCGTTATGCCGTTAAGGCTTTTGCAGACTTCAGTAAGAAAAAGGGGGTTAAGTAACTTAAATATGTTTAACTAATGATTTGAAGCATTTCGATATCGATTGCTAAATGTGTTTGTACAAAAGAATCGACTTTATACCTAAATATAAGATAACGGAATTCATATAAATATACTGCCGTTATGCCGTTATGGCTTTATGTAAACTTCAGTAAGATAAAGAAGGTTCATTAACTTAAATATGTTAAACCAGTTATTTGAAGCATTTCGCTATCGATTTCAAAATGTGTATGTGCAAGAAAATCGACTTTAAGCCTAAATATAAGTCTACGGAATTCTTCCAAATGCACTGCCGTTATGCCGTTATGGCTTTATGTAATTTTCAGTAAGATAAAGAAGGTTAATTAACTTAAATATGTTAAACTAATGATTTGAAGCATTTCGATATCGATTGTTAAATGTGTATATACAAGAAAATCGACTTTATACCTAAATATAAGATAACGGAATTCTTCTACATGCACTGCCGTTATGTAGCCATGATTTTATGCTAACTTCAGTTCTTTGAAGAAAGTTTATTAACTTAAATATGTTAAATTAATGAATTGAAGCTTCTCGATATCGATTGCTAAATGGGTATATACAACAAAATCGAATGTATACCTAAATATAAGATAACGGAATTCTTCTACATGCACTGCCGTTGTACCGCCATGGCTTTATGTTAACTTCAGTGCGTTAAAGAAGGTTTATTAACTTAAATATGTTAAAATACTGATTTGAAACATTTCGATATATATCGACTTTATATCTAAATATAAGATTATACCTAAATATAAGATTACGTAATTCTTCTAAATGCACTGCCGTTATGCCGTTAAGGCTTGATGTAGTCTTCAGGAAGATAAATAGGGTTAATTAACTTAAATATGTTAAACTAATGATTTGAAGCATTTCGATATCGATTGTTAAATGTGTATATACAAGAAAATCGACTTTATACCTAAATATAAGATAACGGAATTCTTCTACATGCACTGCCGTTATGTAGCCATGATTTTATGCTAACTTCAGTTCTTTGAAGAAAGTTTATTAACTTAAATATGTTAAATTAATGAATTGAAGCATCTCGATATCGATTGCTAACTGGGTATATACAACAAAATCGAATTTATACCTAAACATAAGATTACGGAATTCTTCTACATGCACTGCCGTTGTACCGCCATGGCTTTATGTTAACTTCAGTGCGTTAAAGAAGGTTTATTAACTTAAATATGTTAAAATAATGATTTGAAACATTTCGATATATATCGACTTTATATCTAAATATGAGATTATACCTAAATATAAGATTACGTAATTCTTCTAAATGCACTGCCGTTATGCCGTTAAGGCTTGATGTAGTCTTCAAGAAGATAAATAGGGTTAATTAACTTAAATATGTTAAATTTATGATTTGAAGCATTTCGATATCGATTGGTAAATATGTAAATACAAGAAAATCGACTTTATACCTTAATATAAGATTACGGAATTCTTCTAAGTGCACTGCAGTTATACCGTTAAGGCTTTATGTAAACTTCAGTGTGTTAAAGAAGGTTTATTATAAATAACTTGAAAATGTAAAACTAATGATTTGAAGCATTTCGATATCGATTGCTAAATGAGTATGTACAAGAAAATCGAATTCATACCTAAATATATGATAACGTAATTCTTCTAAATGCACTGCCGTTATGCCGTTAAGGCTTTTGCAGACTTCAGTAAGAAAAAGAGGGTTAAGTAACTTAAATATGTTAAACTAATGATTTGAAGCATTTCGATATCGATTGGTAAATATGTAAATACAAGAAAATCGACTTTATACCTTAATATAAGATTACGGAACTCTTCTAAGTGCACTGCAGTTATACCGTTAAGGCTTTATGTAGACTTCAGTGTGTTAAAGAAGGTTTATTATAAATAACTTGAAAATGTAAAAGTAATGATTTGAAGCATTTCGATATCGATTGCTAAATGTGTATATACAAGAAAATCGACTTTACATATACCTAAATATAAGATTACGGAATTCTTCCAAATGTACTGTCGTTATGCCGCCAGGGTTTGTATCAACTACAATACGCTAAAGAAGGTTAATTATTTTAAATATGTTAAACTAATGGTTTGAAGCATTTCGATATCGACTGCTAAATGTGTAAATATAACAAAATCGACTTTATACCTAAATATAAAATTATAACATTACGGATTTCTTCTAAATGCACTGCCGTTATACCGTTAAGGCTTTATGTAGACCTCATTAAGCTAAAAAATGTTTATTAACTTAATATGTTAAACTAATGATTTGAAGTATTTCGATATCGATAGCTAAATGTGTATATACAAGAAAATCGACTTTATACCTGAATATAAGATTACGGAATTCTTCTAGGAAGGCTTATTAACTTAAATATGTTAAAATAATGATTTGAAACATTTCGATATATATATCGACTTTATATCTAAATATAAGATTATACCTAAATATAAGATTACGTAATTCTTCTAAATGCACTGCCGTTATGCCGTTAAGGCTTGATGTAGACTTCAGGAAGATAAATAGGGTTAATTAACTTAAATATGTTAAACTAATTATTTGAAGCATTTCGATATCGATTGCTGGATGTGTTTGTACAACAAATAGATTTTATACCTAAATATAAAATTACGGAATTCTTCTACATGCACTGCCGTTACGCCGCCACGGCTTCATGTCACCTTCGGTAGGTTAAAGAAGGTAATTTAACTTAAATATGTTAAACTAATGATTTGAGGTATTTCAATATCGATTGCTCGATGTGTTTATACAACAAATAGATTTTATACCTAAATATAAAATAACGGAATTCTTCTACATGCACTGCCGTTACGCTGCCATGGCTTCATGTCACCTTCGGTAGGTTAAAGAAGGTAATTTAACTTAAATATGTTAAACTAATGATTTGTAGCATTTCGATATCGATTGCTAAATATGTAAATACAAGAAACTTGACTTTATACCTAAACATAGGATAACGGAATTCTTCCAAATGCACTGCCGTTAATCCGCCATGGCTTTATGTCAACTTCAGTTCTTTAAAGAAGGTTTGTTAACTTAAATATGTTAAACTAATGATTTGAAGCATTTCGATATCGATTTCGAAATGCATATATACAAGCAAATCGGCTTTATACCTAAATATAAGATTACGGAATTCTTCCAAATTACTGTCGTTATGCCGCCATGGCTTTATTTCACCTTCAATACGTTAAAGATGGTTAATTAACTTAAATATGTTAAACTAATGATTTGAAGCATTTCGATATCGATTGCTAAATATGTAAACACAAGAAAATCGACTTTATACCTTAATATAAGATTACGGAATTCTTCTAAATGCACTGCAGTTATCCCGTTAAGGCTTTATGTGGACTTCAGTGCGTTAAAGAAGGTTTATTAACTTTAATATTTTAAACTAATGATTTGAAGCATTTCGATATCGATTACTAAATGTGTATATACAAGAAAATCGACTTTACATATACCTAAATATAAGATTGCGGAATTCTTCCAAATGTACTGTCGTTATGCCGCCATGGTTTGTATCAACTACAATACGCTAAAGAAGGTTAATTATTTTAAATATGTTAAACTAATGGTTTGAAGCATTTCGATATCGACTGCTAAATGTGTAAATACAACAAAATCGACTTTATACCTAAATATAAAATTATAACATTACGGATTTCTTCTAAATGCACTGCCGTTATACCGTTAAGGCTTTATGTAGACCTCGGTAAGCTAAAAAATGTTTATTAACTTAATATGTTAAACTAATGATTTGAAGCATTTCGATATCGGTAGCTAAATGTGTATATACAACAAAATCGAATTTATACCTAAACATAAGATTACGGAATTCTTCTACATACACTGCCGTTATACCGCCATGGCTTTACGTTAACTTCAGTGCGTTCAAGAAACCTTATTAACTTAAATATGTTAAAACAATGATTTGAAGCATTTCGATATCGATTGCTAAATGAGTATATACAAGAAAATCGACTTTATACCTAAATATAAGATTACGTAATTCTTCTAAATGCACTGCCGTTATGCCGTTAAGGCTTTATGTAGACTTCAGGAAGATAAATAGGGTGAATTAACTCAAATATGTTAAACTAATGATCTAGGCATTTCGATATCGATTGCTAGATGTGCTTATACAACAAATCGATTTTATACCTAAATATAAAATTACGGAATTCTTCTACATTCACCGCCGTTATGCCGCCATGGCTTCATGTCACTTTCCGTAGGTTAAAGAAGGTAATTTAACTTAAATATGTTAAACTAATGATTTGAAGCATTTCGATATCGATTGCTAAATGTGCTAGTACAAGAAATTTGACTTTATACCTAAACATAGTATAACGGAATTCTTCCAAATGCACCACTGTTAATCCGCCATGGCTTTATGTCAACTTCAGTTCGTTAAAGTAGGTTTGTTAACTTAAATATGTTAAACTAATGATTTGAAGCATTTCGGTATCGATTTCTTTATGCATATGTACAAGAAAATCGACTTTATACCTAAATATAAGATTACGGAATTCTTCCAAATTACTGTCGTTATGCCGCCGTGGCTTTATTTCACCTTAAATACGTTAAAGTTGGTTAATTAACATAAATATGTTAAACTAATGATTTGAAGCATTTCGATATCGATTGCTAAATTCGTAAATACAAGAAAATCGACGTTATACCTTAATATAAGATTACGGAATTCTTCTAAATGCACTGCAGTTATACCGTTAAGGCTTTATGTAGACTTCAGTGTGTTAAAGAAGGTTTATTATAAATAACTTGAAAATGTAAAACTAATGATTTGAAGCATTTCGATATCGAATGCTAAATGTGTATATACAAGAAAATCGAATTTACATATACCTAAATATAAGATTACGGAATTCTTCCAAATTTACTGTCGTTATGCCGCCATGGTTTGTATCAACTTCAATATGTTAAAGAAGGTTAAATAACTTAAATATGTTAAACTAATAATTTGAAGCATTTCGATATCGCTTGCTAAATGTGTGTATACAAGAAAATCGAATTTATACCTAAATATAAGATAACGGAGTTCTTCCAAATGCACTGCCGTTAATCCGCAATGGCTTTATGTCAACTTCAGTTCTTTAAAGAAGGTTTGTTAACTTAAATATGTTAAACTAATGATTTGAAGCATTTCGATATCGATTTCTAAATGCATATATACAAGCAAATCGGCTTTATACCTAAATATAAGATTGCGGAATTCTTCCAAATTACTGTCATTATGCCGCCATGGCTTTATTTCACCTTCAATACGTTAAAGATGGTTAATTAACTTAAATATGTTAAACTAATGATTTGAAGCATTTCGATATCGATTGCTAAATATGTAAATACAAGAAAATCGACTTTATACCTTAATATAAGATTACGGAATTCTTCTAAATGCACTGCAGTTATCCCGTTAAGGCTTTATGTGGACTTCAGTGCGTTAAAGAAGGTTTATTAACTTTAATATTTTAAACTAATGATTTGAAGCATTTCGATATCGATTACTAAATGTGTATATACAAGAAAATCGACTTTACATATACCTAAATATAAGATTACGGAATTCTTCCAAATGTACTGTCGTTATGCCGCCATGGTTTGTATCAACTACAATACGCTAAAGAAGGTTAATTATTTTAAATATGTTAAACTAATGGTTTGAAGCATTTCGATATCGACTGCTAAATGTGTAAATACAACAAAATCGACTTTATACCTAAATATAAAATTATAACATTACGGATTTCTTCTAAATGCACTGCCGTTATACCGTTAAGGCTTTATGTAGACCTCGGTAAGCTAAAAAATGTTTATTAACTTAATATGTTAAACTAATGATTTGAAGCATTTCGATATCGGTAGCTAAATGTGTATATACAACAAAATCGAATTTATACCTAAACATAAGATTACGGAATTCTTCTACATACACTGCCGTTATACCGCCATGGCTTTACGTTAACTTCAGTGCGTTCAAGAAACCTTATTAACTTAAATATGTTAAAACAATGATTTGAAGCATTTCGATATCGATTGCTGAATGAGTATATACAAGAAAATCGACTTTATACCTAAATATAAGATTACGTAATTCTTCTAAATGCACTGCCGTTATGCCGTTAAGGCTTTATGTAGACTTCAGGAAGATAAATAGGGTGAATTAACTCAAATCTGTTAAACTAATGATTTGAGGCATTTCGATATCGATTGCTAGATGTGCTTATACAACAAATCGATTTTATACCTAAATATAAAATTACGGAATTCTTCTACATTCACCGCCGTTATGCCGCCATGGCTTCATGTCACTTTCCGTAGGTTAAAGAAGGTAATTTAACTTAAATATGTTAAACTAATGATTTGAAGCATTTCGATATCGATTGCTAAATGTGCTAGTACAAGAAATTTGACTTTATACCTAAACATAGTATAACGGAATTCTTCCAAATGCACCACTGTTAATCCGCCATGGCTTTATGTCAACTTCAGTTCGTTAAAGTAGGTTTGTTAACTTAAATATGTTAAACTAATGATTTGAAGCATTTCGGTATCGATTTCTTTATGCATATGTACAAGAAAATCGACTTTATACCTAAATATAAGATTACGGAATTCTTCCAAATTACTGTCGTTATGCCGCCGTGGCTTTATTTCACCTTAAATACGTTAAAGTTGGTTAATTAACATAAATATGTTAAACTAATGATTTGAAGCATTTCGATATCGATTGCTAAATTCGTAAATACAAGAAAATCGACGTTATACCTTAATATAAGATTACGGAATTCTTCTAAATGCACTGCAGTTATACCGTTAAGGCTTTATGTAGACTTCAGTGTGTTAAAGAAGGTTTATTATAAATAACTTGAAAATGTAAAACTAATGATTTGAAGCATTTCGATATCGAATGCTAAATGTGTATATACAAGAAAATCGAATTTACATATACCTAAATATAAGATTACGGAATTCTTCCAAATTTACTGTCGTTATGCCGCCATGGTTTGTATCAACTTCAATATGTTAAAGAAGGTTAAATAACTTAAATATGTTAAACTAATAATTTGAAGCATTTCGATATCGCTTGCTAAATGTGTGTATACAAGAAAATCGAATTTATACCTAAATATAAGATAACGAAGTTCTTCCAAATGCACTGCCGTTAATCCGCAATGGCTTTATGTCAACTTCAGTTCTTTAAAGAAGGTTTGTTAACTTAAATATGTTAAACTAATGATTTGAAGCATTTCGATATCGATTTCTAAATGCATATATACAAGCAAATCGGCTTTATACCTAAATATAAGATTGCGGAATTCTTCCAAATTACTGTCATTATGCCGCCATGGCTTTATTTCACCTTCAATACGTTAAAGATGGTTAATTAACTTAAATATGTTAAACTAATGATTTGAAGCATTTCGATATCGATTGCTAAATATGTAAATACAAGAAAATCGACTTTATACCTTAATATAAGATTACGGAATTCTTCTAAATGCACTGCAGTTATCCCGTTAAGGCTTTATGTAGACTTCAGTGCGTTAAAGAAGATTGTTTAATTGCAAACCTTTTGTTCACTCGGATGTCGGTGATATACTCACTTGTTGCACTTGCACTTGCACTGTCACCTGGAATTTTTAACTCTCCGAATTTTTTTGAAACAAAGAAAAGAAATATTTCACCTTCAAATTAATTTGTTGTATTTATTATCTTTTTTTCTTTTAATAATTATGTTGTAATCACAACTGTTTAAAAAATGGTTTTGTACAAATTTCTCTCGCACTTAACGATTCTAAAACTTGTGCAGCGTTGTGTCGACGAACGTCTCGATGGCGGAGAAACCTTAGAGGTCACGGGTAAAACGAGAAAAAAGCCCTCATTCCGATGTGAACAATTCTTTTGTATCGGTTGTGGGTGGTGAAAAAAGCGAAGTGTTGGTGTGTAGTGTGGTTGGTATGATGTGTAGCTGTGGTTGTGTGGATGACATGTTGTGTTGTATTGGGTTGTGTGACCTGTAGTATGTTGTGTGTGGATTTTGTGCGATGAGTGCTGCGAGGATGATTATGCGGCGTAGCAAAATATCGCACGACCGGATGTCGCATAAACATCCCGGCCCCCCTAGGCGGATTAGTCGCCTAGAAGTCTTTGCAACCGTTGCAGAGTGCTCACTACGGCGTTCAGTCCCGTTGGCTTACGTTGTGGATTACAATGACCGTAGGTTAGTGCAGGTGGTCGTGAGTGCGCTCTCCTGGTGCGTCTGGAATGGTGCCCTCTTCGGCGCTGGACAGGATCCTCGTGTTGTCTGTGTCTGTCACTTGCGTGGTTTGCTGGCGGATTGACTCGACGAGCGAATCGATGAAACAGTGTATGATGAGGGCGTTGACAGTATTGGCATGACCCGTCGGTTGGACATTCGAAGGTGGTGTGGGAGTCTCCCAAGCAATTCATGCAATGGCCGTGTGCGCGAGCGATCTGTTGGCGCTGAGCTGGCTTCATGCTTTTGAAGATTGTGCACCTCTTCAGAACGTGGGGCCGATGGCATAAGCTGCATCGTGGAGACAAGTTTTCTTCGAATGGATCTTCTAACGTATCCCTGGGTGTTGCAACTGATGAATGCCTTGGCGGACTCAAGACTCTTCGTGTCCTTGGTGCGGCGATGGGTGGAGCTGATGCTCTAGGTGCAGCAATGGCGGATTTCACAGTCTTAGGAGTATGTTGGATGTCTTTTATGTCCATTTCTATTGGAATAGGAATACATTATATTAAAACATTGTATGGTTCATATATTGAATTATGTAATTGGGTACTTGTTTTGAGAGATAGATACATATATCATCGTATATTATACATATTTTTTTTCGGTTCAATTGTTATCGCTCATTGGTTTTAGGGTGTATAACGGTAGTACTTTGAATTAAACGGATTGTAAGCGGTGTATTTTTTAATTAATTATGGTTAAATTTTATGTATGCGTTTGCGTTCGCTTGTTTTCAGTGATCGGTTCTTCGGTATTTGGAAGAAAACACAATTTTACTAGTGGTCGAGTTAGCAGGCCAGTTTGTGTTCGCACATCAACTACTCTGATATGACCATCTCGTCCCCGATGTACCTTTTCAATGCGACCTAGTCGCCATTCGGTTGGGGGAAGGCATTCGTCCTGTATGATGACGCATTCGCCTGTACTGGGTTCCTTCTGGATCGTTTTCCATGGATATCTCTTATGGAGATCTTTAAGATAGTCCTCCTTCCATCTGTGGCTGAATTCATGATGGAGAATCTTGATTCTTTCCCATCGATTTACTAAAGTGAGTGAGTCTCCTTCTGTCTCAGGTATGGCGAGAAGAGGAGCTCCTCTGAGGAAGTGTCCAGGTGTAAGAGCTGTGAAATCGGAGGGATCTTGCGAGAGTGGTGATATAGTTCTTGAGTTTAATACGGCTTCGATACGAGTGAGTAGTGTAGTAAACTCCTCATAATTGAATTTATGATTACCAGCCGTTTTCTTTAAATGGGACTTAAAGCTTTTGACTGCTGATTCCCAAAGTCCGCCCATGTGTGGAGAACATGGAGGTATGAACTGCCAATCGATCCCTTGGGGTGCATATTTTTTAACTATTTCAGGGGAAACTTCTTTCATAAAGTTTATGAACTCCTTTTCGGTGGCTCTTTGAGCTTCGATAAAGTTTTTCCCAAAGCCGCAGTTGTCAGATCTGAACAAAGCTCGAGGTGTACTGCCTTTGTCGTAAAACATACAAAAACAGCCATATACCCTTTTCTAAATGTAGATGAGGCCTTTATCTGGAAAGGTCCAGCAAAATCAACCCCAGTAATAGTAAAAGGTAGAGCATAATTGCAGCGTTCAGGTGGTAAAGCTGCCATGATCTGCGTACGCATTTTATGTTTGTACAAGGTACATTGTTTACACATAAAAATCGTCTTTTTAAGTTGTGGCTTTAGTCGCGGTATATAAAATTCTTGTCGGACCATTTGCTGCATCAAGCGGTGCTCACCATGTAGTGTAAGCTGGTGAAGGTATATTAGGAATAAATGAGTAAAACGGGATTTCTCTGGAATAATGATGGGATGTCGTTCGTTATAACTAAGGCTGGAGTTCGCCAATCTTCCATTTGCCCTTATTAATCCCTTAGAATCCAAGAATGGATTTAAGACGAGAAGTGAGCTTCCCTTTTCGAGAGGTCGCTTTTCGAGCAACTTTGACTTCTCTTTGCTGAAATAGCGAGTTTGTGTATATAATATTAGACTGACCTTGGCATGTTGCAAGTCGGAATGCGTTAGTTGTACGCAAGGATCATTTGGTGCTCCTTTCATTTTTAGTTTAAGTCTTTGAATGAATTTTTGCATGTAAGCGACTACTCTTAGTGCTCTAGCAAATGACGAAAATCGGTGGAGAATATCATCCTCTTCTGGAGTGATATGAAAATTTTCAATTTTCCGACTTCCCGGCGGTATTATATTACGAGCGGGAGACTTTGGCCAGAATTCTTGTGATTCTGTTAGCCATGTTGGACCATTCCACCAGAGTGTAGTGCTGGTGAGGTGCAGTGGCTTGCAACCTCTTGTCCCAAGATCCGCTGGGTTATCCGCACTTGCAACATGTTGCCATTTTGCTGGGCCAACTAAGTCTAGAATTTGGGATATTCGGTTAGATACATAGGTCTTCCAGCAATAGGGTGGTTTTTCTAACCATGCTAAAACTATTTCTGAGTCGGACCAAAGATATGTTTTATGATCGGTTAATTTCAGATGGGTTTGAACTATTGAAATTAATTTTGCTAACAGAAGAGCACCATTCAGTTCAAGCCGTGGCAGACTAAGTGTCTTCAAAGGTGCAACTTTGGCTTTGGCTACCAGGAGGTGTGAAGATATTTTATTATCGTACTGAGTGCGTACGTACACTGTTGCGCAATATGCCTTTTCAGATGCATCACAGAAACCGTGTAATTCTGCGTTAATGTTAGGAGTGAAATTTACCCATCAAGGGAATCGAATTTCAGATATAGTATGTAAATTGTTAGCAAATTGAACCCATTTCGCTAAACGTAAAGGTTTTACCTGTTCATCCCATTCAGTGCCATCTTGCCACAATTCTTGAATGAGGATTTTTGCTTGAATCATTATTGGCGAAAGCCATCCTGCGGGGTCGAAAAGTTTTGCCACCGAAGAAAGTATTTGGCGTTTTGTAATGGCGGACATTGCAGATATTGACTCAATTGTATATGAGAATTGATCTGTTATCGCATTCCATTGAATTCCTAGAGTTTTAGTTGTACTAGCCTTTTCAAATTTAAGGAAGTCTGTATCTAATAAGTCTTCTTTTTTAATGTCTTTTATTATATCAGGGTGATTTGAAGTAATTTTCTTTAGAGGGAAACCTGCTGAATTTAATGCTTTGATCACTTGCGATAGTGATTCGCATGCTAATGCGATACTGTGGCTGCCTGATAGAATGTCGTCCACGTATGTTTGTGTTTGCAACACAGAAGATGCTAAAGGCAAATTTGTTGCATTTGTTTTTGCTACTTCATGCGGTGTCCTGATCGCCAAATAGGGTGCGAAATTGATGCCAAAGGTGACAGTTTTAAGTTTATAGTCGCTGATTGGACTATTACTTGATTTGCGGAAGACTATACGCTGGAAATCTTGGTCATATTCATGTACTAGAATTTGTCTGTACATTTTTTCTACATCCCCATTGAAAACGTATTTAAACATGCGCCAATCTAGAATTAGCAACATGAGATCAGGTTGTAATGTTGTTCCTGTGTATAGTACATCATTGAGTGATTTGCCTGAGCTCGTACACTTTGAGGCATTGAAAACCACTCGTACCTTTGTTGTAATTTTATCAGGTCTTATTACCCCATGATGTGGCAGATAAAAAGATAAATATCTACCTTTAGATACTTTTTCATATGGTACAGCTTCTTCCATATGATTGAGGTCAAGATATTCGTCCATCACATTATCATATGCTGATTTAAGCTCACTTTTTTTCATCAGGCTTTTTTTCAGGCTTAGAAATTGCTGGACTGCTGATATTCTAGAGTAGCCTAGAGCTATGGTTTCAGGAAAAGTTGGTTTGAATGGTAGTCGCACAACATAACGACCATGTTCGTTTCTTGTTGTTGTGGACTTGTAATAGGCTTCGCATGCCTGATCTTCTTCTGAAAGTTGAGTAGTCTGAGGTAATTCTTCTACTTTCCAGAATTTTTTGAGTTCATTATTTAAATATTCGTTTGAAATATTTTTAACTTCAGATGTAAAAGAATTAATTTTTTCTGTGACTTGGCCACTTAATATCCACCCAAAGATTGTATTTTGGGATAACAATTTATTGGATATTTTTTCTATACCTTCAAGAATTATTTGAGGTATTAAGTCACTACCTAATAACACATCGATTTGTGATGGGGTATGGCAGTTGTGGTCTGCTAATTTGAGATATGAGCATTTTTCCCATTGCTTTTTATTTACTTCACAGCTTGAAAGCAAATTTGTAAGTTGCGGTAGAACGATGGCTTGCGCATCTATTCTAATATCCGCACTTGGAGACACTATGGTAATTGGGCATATTTTGTTCGAATTTTGGATAATTCTTCCGCCTATTCCTGAAATTTGGAAATTTGAATTTTTGACAGGCAATTTTAGCCGATTTTGAGCTTTAGATGATATAAAGGATCTTTGAGAACCTTGATCTATTAATGCTCTTAATTTGACTAATTCTCCTCTATGTTCAATAGCGATGACCGCAGTGGGTAAAAGAATTTTGCTTTCATTCTCTGAATGAAGAGCTTGAATTTTTGCTGCTTTAGAGCAACATGGTTGTTCTTCCCTTTTTTCGGGGTTTGAGATTTCGGGATTATCACCTTTGGTTGTAGTGACTAACCCGGTGGTTTTATGAAATTGATTTTGCTTCATATTTTGAAAATTTGTAATATGAAGCAATGAGTGATGTCTTCGTTGACAGTACACACAAGTAAATTTGCTTTCACAGTCTTTTGTCGTATGAGCATTCGACAGACAGTTGATGCAAAGTTTATGTTGTCTGACAAGATTGTTTCTGTCAGAAACAGATAATTTTTTAAATTTCTCGCAAGATCTTATGTTATGACCTCCCTTACAAATTTCACATAATGGTTCCCATTTATTTGTTTGATTTGTCACAAATGTTTGGCTTCTATTAGCGTGTCTATTGTATTGCATATAATTGCTGGCTTGAGGTTTAAACAAGTTTTTACTTGAGTCATTTTGATGACTTTTTGGATTTATAATTTTTTTGTCTATTCGCTCAGCTATCTCGTATTGAGCAGTGAGGAATGTTTTCATCTGTTGCCAGGTGGGCATT
>CM050324.1:2466627-2515466 GCA_027475135.1 Bactrocera correcta
ATACCTATTTATAAGATAACGGAATTCTTCTACATGCACTGCCGTTATGCCGCCATGATTTTATGCGAAATTCAGTTCTTTGAAGAAAGCTTATTAACTTAAATATGTTAATTTAATGAGTTGAAGCATTTCGATATCGATTGCTAAATATGTAAATACAAGAAAATCGACTTTATACCTTAATATAAGATTACGGAATTCTTCTAGATGCACTGCAGTTATACCGTTAAGGCTTTATGTAGACTTCAGTGCGTTAAAGAAGGTTTATTAACTTTAATATGTAAAAATAATTATTTGAAACATTTCGATATATATATCGACTTTATATCTAAATATAAGATTATACCTAAATATAAGATTACGTAATTCTTCTAAATGCACTGCCGTTATGCCGTTAAGGCTTGATGTAGACTTCAGGAAGATAAATAGGGTTAATTAACTTAAATATGTTAAACTAATGATTTGAAGCATTGCGATATAGATTTCTAAATGCATATATACAAGAAAATCGACTTTATACCTAAATATAAGATTACGGAATTCTTCCAAATTACTGTCGTTATGCCGCCAGGGCTTTATTTCACCTTCAATACGTTACAGATGGTTAATTCACTTAAATATGTTAAACTAATGATTTGAAGCATTTCGATATCGATTACTAAATGTGTATATACAAGAAAATCGACTTTACATATACCTAAATATAAGATTACGGAATTTTTCCAAATGTACTGTCGTTATGCCGCCATGGTTTGTATCAACTACAATACGTTAAAGAAGGTTAATTATTTTAAATATGTTTAACTAATGGTTTGAAGCTTTTCGATATCGACTGCTAAATGTGTAAATACAACAAAATCGACTTTATACCTAAATATAAAATTATAACATTACGGATTTCTTCTAAATGCACTGCCGTTATACCGTTAAGGCTTTATGTAGACCTCAATAAGCTAAAAAATGTTTATTAACTTAATATGTTAATCTTATGATTTGAAGCATTTATATATCGATAGCTAAATGTGTATATACAACAAAATCGAATTTATACCTAAACATAAGATTACGGAATTCTTCTACATACACTGCCTTTATACCGCCATGGCTTTATGTTAACTTCAGTGGGTTAAAGAAGCCTAATTAACTTAAATATGTTAAACTAATGATTTGAAGCATTTCGATATCGAGTGCTAAATGAGTATGTACAAGAAAATCGAATTCATACCTAAATATAAGATTACGTAATTCTTCTAAATGCACTGCCGTTATGCCGTTAAGGCTTTTGCAGACTTCAGTAAGAAAAAGCAGGTTAAGTAACCTTAATATGTTTAACTAATGATTTGAAGCATTTCGATAACGATTGCTAAATGTGTATGTACAAAAAAATCGACTTTATACCTAAATATAAGCTAACGGAATTCATATAAATATACTGCCGTTATGCCGTTATGGCTTTATGTAAACATCAGTAAGATAAAGAAGGTTAATTAACTTAAATATGCTAAACCAGTTATTTGAAGCATTTCGATATCGATTGCAAAATGTGTATGTACAAGAAAATCGACTTTATGCCTAAGTATAAGACTACGGAGTTCTTCCAAATGCACTGCCGTTATGCCGTTATGGCTTTATGTAAACTTCAGTAAGATAAAGAAAGTTAACTAACTTAAATATGTTAAACTAATGATTTGAAGCATTTCGATATCGATTGCTAAATGTGTATATACAAGAAAATCGACTTTATACCTAAATATAAGATCCCGGAATTCATATAAATATACTTCCATTATGCCGTTATGGCTTTATGTAAACTTCAGTAAGATAAAGAAGGTTAATTAACTTAAATATGTTAAACCATTGATTTGAAGCATTTCGATATCGATTGCTAAATGTGTATGTACAAGAAAATCGACTTTATGCCTAAATATAAGACTACGGAAAGTTCTTCCAAATGCACTGCCGTTATGCCGTTATGGCTTTATGTAAACTTCAGTAAGATAAAGAAGGTTAATTAACTTAAATATGTTAAACTAATGATTTGAAGCATTTCGATATCGATTGCTAAATGTGTATGTACAAGAAAATCGACTTTATACCTAAATATAAGATAACGGAATTCTTCTACATGCACTGCCGTTATGCCGTTACGATTTTATGTCAACTTCAGTATTAAAGAAAGTTTATTAACTTAAATATGTTAAACTAATGATTTGAAGCATTTCGATATCGATTGCAAATAGGGTGTATATACAAGAAAATCAAACTTTATACCTAAATATAAGACTACGGAATTCTTCTATATGCACTGCCGTTATGCCGCCATGGCTTTATGTTTACTTCAGTGCGTTAAAAAAAGGTTTATTAACTTAAATATGTTAAAATAATGATTTAAAAGCATTTCGATATCGATTCTAATTTATATCAAAAAAGATTATACCTGAATATAAGATTACGGTAATTCTTCTAAATGCACTGCCGTTATGCCTTAAATGGCTTTATGTAGACTTCAGGAAGATAAATAGGGTTAATTAACTTAAATATGCTAAACTAATGATTTAAAGGCATTTCGATATCGATTGCTCGATGTGTATATACAACAAAATCGATTTTTACCTAAATAAAAAGATTACGGAATTCTTCAAACATGCACTGCCGTTATGCCGTTATGGCTTCATGTCACCTTCAGAAAGGTTAAAGAAGGTTAATTTTAACTTAAATATGTTAAACTAATGATTTGAAGCATTTCGATATCGATTGCTAAATGTGTATATACAAGAAACTGACTTTATACCTAAATAAAAGGATAACGGAATTTTTCCCAAACATGCACTGCCTTTAAATCCGCCATTGCTTTATGTCAACTTCAGTTCGTTAAAAAAGGTTTTAACTTAAATATGTTAAACTAATGATTTAAGCATTTCGATATCGATTTCTAAATGGTATATACAAGAAAATCGACTATATACCTAAATATAAGATTACGGAATTTTTCCCTAAATGCACTGTCGTTATGCCGCCATGGCTTTATTTGACCCCCAATACTTTAAAATAAACGGTTTATTAATTTAAATATGTTAAACTAATGATTTGAAGAATTTCGATATCGATTATAACTATGAAATATACAAGAAAATCGACTTTTACCTTAATATAAGATTACGGAATTCTTCTAAATGCACTGCATTTATGCCGTTTAGGCTTTATGTAGACTTCAAGGTTAAAGAATGTTTAATTAACTTAAAATGTAAAACTAATGATTTGAAGCATTTTGATATCGATTGCTAAATGTGTATATACAAAAAAATCGACTTTTATACCTAAATATAAGATTACGGAATTCTTCCAAATGTACTGTCGTTATGCCGCCATGGTTTTTTCAACTTAAAGTACGTTAAAGAAGGATAATTATTTTAAATATGTTAAACTAATGGTTTGAAGCATTTTACGACTGCTAAATGTGTAAATACAACAAAATCGACTTTATATTTAAATATAAAATTATAACATTACAGATTTCTTCTACATGCACTGCTGTTATACCGTTAAGGCTTTATGTAGACCTCATTAAGCTAAAAAATGTTTATTAACTTAATATGTTAAACTAATGATTTGAAGCATTTCGATATCGATAGGTAAATGTGTATATGCAAGAAAATCGACTTTATACCTAAATATAAGATTATGGAATTCTTCTAAATGCACTGCCGTTATGCCGCCATGGCTTCATGTCACCATCGGTAGGTTAAAGAAGGTAATTTAACTTAAATATGTTAAACTAAAGATTTGAAGCATTTCGATATCGATTGCTAAATGCGTATATTGAACAAATCCGCCTTTATACCTAAATATAAGATTACGGAACTCTTCCAAATGCACTGCCGTTATGCCGCTAAGGCTTTTGTAGACTTCAGTAAGATAGAGGGGAATAATTAACATAAATATGTTAAACTAATGATGTGAAGCATTTCGATATCGATTGCTAAATGTGTATGTACAACAAAATCGACTTTATACCTAAATATATGATAGCGGAATTCATATAAATATACTGCCGTTATGCCGTTATGGCTTTATGTAAACTTCAGTAAGATAAAGAAGGTTAATTAACTTTAATATGCTAAACCAGTTATTTGAATCATTTCGATATCGATTGCAAAATGTGTATGTACAAGAAAATCGACTTTATGCCTAAATATAAGACTACGGAATTCTTCCAAACGCACTGCCGTTATGCCGTTATGGCCTTATATTAACTTCAGTTCGTTAAAGAAGGTTTGTTAACTTATATATGTTAAACTAATGATTTGAAGCATTTCGATATCGATTGCTAAATGCGTATGTTGAACAAAATCGACTTTATACCAAATATAAGATTACGGAACTCTTCCAAATGCACTGCCGTTATGCCGTTAAGGCTTTTGTAGACTTCAGTAAGAAAAAGAGGGTTAAGTAACTTAAATATGTTAAACTTATGATTTGAAGCATTTCGATATCGATTGCTAAATGTGTATATACAAGAAAATCGACTTTATACCTAAATATAAGATTACGGAATTGTTCCAAATGTACTGTCGTTATGCCGCCGTGGCTTTGTATCACCTTCAATACGTTAAAGAAGGTTTATTAACTTAAATATGTTAAACTAATGATTTGAAGCATTTCGATATCGATTGCTAAATGAGTATATACAAGAAAATCGAATTCATACCTAAATATAAGATTACGTAATTCTTCTAAATGCACTGCCGTTATGCCGTTATGCCGTTATGGCTTTATATTAACTTCAGTTCGTTAAAGAAGGTTTATTAACTTAAATATGTTAAACCAGTTATTTGAAGCATTTCGATATCGATTGCTTAATGCATATATACAAGAAAATCGACTTTATACTTAAATATAAGACTACGGAATTCTTCCAAATGTACTGTCGTTATGCCGCCATGGCTCTTTATCAACTTCATTACGTTAAAGAAGGTTAATTAACTTAAATATGTTAAACTAAAGATTTGAAGCATTTCGATATCGCTTGCTAAATGTGTATATACAAGAAAATCGAATTTATACCTAAATATAAAATTATAACATTACGGAATTCTACTAAATGCACTGCCGTTAGGCTTTATGTAGACTTCAGTAAGTTAAAAAATGTTTATTAACTTAATATGTTAAACTAATGATTTCAAGCATTTCGATATGGATATCTAAATGTGTATATAAAAGAAAATCGACTTCATACCTAAATATAAGGTTACGGAATTCTTCCAAATGCACTGCCGCTATGGCTTTATATCAACTGCAATACGTTAAAGAAGGTTAACTAACTTAAATATGTTAACCTAATGATTTGAAGCATTTCGATATCGCTTGCCAAATATGTATATACCAGAAAATCGAATTTATACCTAAATATAAGATAACGGAATTCTTCTAGATGCACTGCCGTTATGCCGTTAACGCTTTATGTAGACTTCAGTGCGTTAAAGAAGGTTTATCAACTTAAATATGTTAAACAATATTTCAATATCGATTGCTTAATGTGTATATACAAGAAAATTGACTTTATACCTAAATATAAGATTACGGAATTCTTCCAATCCTACTGTCATTATGCCGCCATGGCTTTGTATCAACTTCAATACGTTAAAGAAGGTTAATTATTTTAAATATGTTAAACTAATGGTTTGAAGCATTTCGATATCGATTGCTAAATGTGCAAATACAAGAAAATCGACTTTATACCTAAATATAAAATTATAACATTACGGAATTCTTCTAAATGAACTGCCGTTATACCGTTAAGGCTTTATGTAGACTTTATTAAGCTAAAAAATGTTTATTAATTTAATATGTTAAACAAATGATTTGAAGCATTTCGATATCGATAGCTTAATATGTATATACAAGAAAATCGACTTTATACCTAAATATAGGATTACGGAATTCTTTTTCATTTACTGCCGTTATGCCACATTCAGATTGTTAAAGTAGGTTTATTAACTTATATATGTTAAACTAATGAGTTGAAGCATTTCGATATCGATTGCTAAATGTGTATATACAAGAAAATCGATTTTATACCTAAATAAAAGATTACGGAATTCACTGAAATATACTGCCGTTATGCCGTTATGGCTTTATTTAAACTTCAGTAAGTTAAAGAAGGTTAATTAACCTAAATATTCTAAACCAGTTATTTGAAGATTTTCGATATCGATTGCTAAATGTGTAAATCCAAGAAACTCGACTACATACCTAAATATAAGATTACGGAATTCTTCCAAATGCACTGTCGTTATGGCTTTATATCAACTTCAACACGTTAAAGAAGGTAAATTAACTTAAATATGTTAAACTAATGATTTGAAGCATTTCGATATCGCTTGCCAAATATGTATATACAAGAAAATCGAATTCATACCTATATATAAGACTACGGAATTCTTCCAAATGTACTGTCGTTATGCCGTTAACACTTCATGTAGACTTCAGTGCGTTAAAGAAGGTTTAATAACTTAAATATGTTAAACTAATGATTTGAAGCATTTCGATTTCGATTGCTAAATGTGTATATACAAGAAAATCGACTACATACCTAACTAAAAGATTACGGAATTCTTCCAAATGTACTGTCATTATGCCGCCAAGGCTTTGTACCAACTTCAATACGTTAAAGAAGGTTAATTTTTTTTAAATATGTTAAACAAATTGTTTGCAGCATTTTGATATCGCTTGCTAAATGAATACATACAAGAAAGTCGAATTTATACCTAAATATAAGATAACGGAATTCTTCTAAATTCAATGCTGTTATACCGTTAAGACTTTATGTAGACTTCAGTGCGTTAAAGAAGGTTTATTAACTTAAATATGTTAAACTAATGACTTGAAGCATTTCGATATCGATTGCTAAATGTGTATATACAAGAAAATCGACTTTATACCTAAATATAAGATTACGGAATTCTTCCAAGTGTACTGTCGTTATGCCGCCATGGCTTTGTATAAACTGCAGTTCGTTAAAGAAGGTTTATTAACTTAAATATGTTAAACCAGTTATTTGAAGCATTTCGATATCGACTGCTAAATGTGTAAATACAAGAAAATCGAATTTACACCTAAATATAAAATTATAACATTACGGAATTCTTCTAAATGGACTGCCGTTATACCGTTAAAGCTTTATGTAGACTTCAGTAAGCTAAAAAATGTTTATTAACTTAAAATGTTAAACTAATGATTTGAAGCATTTCGATATCGATTGCTAAATATGTATATACAAGAAAATCTAATTTATACCTAAATATAAGATTATGGAATTCTTCTGCGTGCACTGCAGTTATGAAAGTTAAAGAAGGTTTATTAACTTAAATATGTTAAACTAATGAGCTGAAGCATTTCGATATCGATTGCTAAATGTGTATATACAAGAAAATCGATTTTATACCTAAATAAAAGATTACGGAAATTACCCAAATATACTGCCGTTACGCCGTTATGGCTTCTGTAAAGAAGGTTAATTATTTAAATACGATAAGCTAATGGTTTGAAGCATTTCGATATTGATTGCTAAATATGTAAATACAAGAAAATCGAATTTATACCTAAATATAAAATTATAACATTATGGAATTCTTCTAAATTCACTGCCGTTATGCCATTAGGGCCTTATGTAGATTTTAGTGCGCTAACTTTATTAACTTAAATATGTTAAACTAATGATTTGAAGCATTTCGATATCGATTACTAAATGTGTATATACAAGAAAATCGAATTTATACCTAAATATAAGATAACAGAATTCTTCTAAATGCACTGCCGTTATGCCGTTAAGGCTTTATGTAGACTTCAGTGAGTTAAAGAAGGTTTATTAACGTAAATATGTTAAACTAATGATTTGAAGCATTTCGATATCGATTGCTAAATGTGTATATACAAGAAAATCGACTTTATACCTAAATATAAGATTACGGAATTCTTCCAAATGTACTGTCGTTATGTCGCCATGGCTTTATGTCAACTTCAATTCGTTAAAGAAGGTTAATTAACTTAAAAAAGTCAAGTTATTATTTTGAAGCATTTTGATATCGCTTGCTAAATGAGTATATACGAGAAAGTCGAATTTATACCTAAATATAAGATAACGGAATTCTTCTAAATGCAGTGCAGTTATACCGTTAAGGCTTTATGTAGACTTCAGTGCTTTAAAGAAGGTTTATTAACTTAAATATGTTAAACTAATGATTTGAAGCATTTCGATATCGATTGCTTAATGCGTATATTGAACAAAATCGACTTTATACCTAAATATAAGATTACGGAACTCTTCCAAATGCACTGCCGTTATGCCGTTAAGGCTTTTGTAGACTTCAGTAAGATAAAGAAGATTAATTAACTTAAATCTGTTAAACTTATGATGTGAAGCATATCGGCATCGATTGCTAAAGGTGTATATACAAGAAAATCGACTTTATACCTAAATATAAGATTATGGAATTGTCCCAAATGTACTGTCGTTATGCCGCCATGGCTTTGTATCACCTTCAATACGTTAAAAAAGGTTTATTAACTTAAGTATGTTAAACTAAGGATTTGAAGCATTTCGTTATCGATTGCTAAATGAGTATGTACAAGAAAATCGAATTCATACCTAAATATAAGATAACGTAATTCTTCTAAATGCACTGCCGTTATGCCGCTAAGGCTTTTGCAGACTTCAGTAAGAAAAAGAGGGTTAAGTAACTTAAATATGTTTAACTGATGATTTGAAGCATTTCGATATCGATTGCTAAATGTGTTTGTACAAAAAAATCGACTTTATACCTGAATATAAGATAACGGAATTCATATAAATATACTGCCGTTATGCCGTTATGGCTTTATGTAAACTTCAGTAAGATAAAGAAGGTTAATTAACTTAAATATGTTAAACCAGTTATTTGAAGCATTTCGATATCGATTGCAAAATGTGTATGTACAAGAAAATCGAGTTTAAGCCTAAATATAAGTCTACGGAATTCTTCCAAATGCACTGCCGTTATGCCGTTATGGCTTTATGTAATCTTCAGTAAGATAAAGAAGATTAATTAACTTAAATCTGTTAAACTTATGATGTGAAGCATATCGGCATCGATTGCTAAAGGTGTATATACAAGAAGATCGACTTTATACCTAAATATAAGATAACGGAATTCTTCTACATGCACTGCCGTTATGCCGCCATGATTTTATGCCAACTTCAGTTCTTTGAAGAAAGTTTATTAACTTAAATATGTTAAACTAATGAGTTGAAGCATCTCGATATCGATTGCTAAATGGGTATATACAACAAAATCGAATTTATACCTAAACATAAGATTACGGAATTCTTCTACATGCACTGCCGTTAAACCGCCATAGCCTTATGTTAACTTCAGTGCGTTAAAGAAGGTTTATTAACTTAAATATGTTAAAATAATGATTTAAAACATTTCGATATATATCGACTTTATATCTAAATATAAGATTATACCTAAATATAAGATTACGTAATTCTTCTAAATGCACTGCCATTATGCCGTTATGGCTTGATGTAGACTTCAGGAAGATAAATAGGGTTAATTAACTTAAATATGTTATACTAATGATTTGAAGCATTTCGATATCGATTGCTCGATGCGTTTATACAACAAATAGATTTTATACCTAAATATAAGATTACGGAATTCTTCTACATGCACTGCCGTTACGCCGCCATGGCTTCATGTCACCTTCGGTAGGTTAAAGAAGTTAATTTAACTTAAATATGTTAAACTAATGATTTGAAGCATTTCGAAATCGATTGCTCGATGTATTTATACAACAAATAGATTTTATACCTAAATATAAAATTACGGAATTCTTCTACATGCACTGCCGTTACGCCGCCATGGCTTCATGGCACCTTCGGTAGGTTAAAGAAGGTAATTTAACTTAAATATGTTAAACTAATGATTTGAAGCATTTCGATATCGATTGCTAAATATGTAAATACAAGAAACTTGACTTTATACCTAAACATAGGAAAACGGAATTCTTCCAAATGCACTGCTGTTAATCCGCCATGGCTTTATGTAGACTTCAGTGCGTTAAAGAAGGTTTGTTAACTTAAATATGTTAAACTAATGATTTGAAGCATTTCGATAACGATTTCTAAATGCATATATACAAGCAAATCGGCTTTATACCTAAATATAAGATTACGGAATTCTTCCAAATTACTGTCGTTATGCCGCCATGGCTTTATTTCACCTTCATCGTTAAAGATGGTTAATTAACTTAAATATGTTAAACTAATGATTTGAAGCATTTCGATATCGATTGCTAAATATGTAAATACAAGAAAATCGACTTTATACCTTAATATGAGATTACGGAATTCTTCTAAATGCACTGCAGTTGTCCCGTTAAGGCTTTATGTAGACTTCAGTGCGTTAAAGAAGGTTTATTAACTTTAATATTTTAAACTAATGATTTGAAGCATTTCGATATCGATTACTAAATGTGTATATACAAGAAAATCGACTTTACATATACCTAAATATAAGATTACGGAATTCTTGTTAATGTACTGTCGTTATGCCGCCATGGTTTGTATCAACTACAATACGTAAAAGAAGGTTAATTATTTTAAATATGATAAACTAATGGTTTGAAGCATTTCTATATCGACTGCTAAATGTGTAAATACAACAAAATCGAATTTATACCTAAACATATGATTACGGAATTCTTCTACATACACTGCCGTTATACCGCCATGGCTTTATGTTAACTTCAGTGCGTTCAAGAAGCCTTATTAACTTAAATATGTTAAAATAATGATTTGAAGCATTTCGATATCGATTGCTAAGTGAGTATATACAAGAAAATCGACTTTTTACCTAAATATAAGATTACGGAATTCTTCTAAATGCACTGCCGTTATGCCGTTAAGGCTTTATGTAGACTTCAGGAAGATAAATAGGGTGAATTAACTTAAATATGTTAAACTAATGATCTCAAGCATTTCGATATCGAATGCTAAATGTGTTTATACAACAAATCGATTTTATACCTAAATATAAAATTACGGAATTATTCTACATGCACCGCCGTTATGCCACCATGGCTTCATGTCACTTTCCGTAGGTTAAAGAAGGTAATTTAACTTAAATATGTTAAACTAATGATTTGAAGCATTTCGATATCGATTGCTAAATGTGCTAGTACAAGAAATTTGACTTTATACCTAAACATAGGATAACGGAATTCTTCCAAATGCACTGCCGTTAATCCGCCATGGCTTTATGTCAACTTCAGTTCGTTAAAGTACGTTTGTTAACTTAAATATGTTAAAGTAAATAATTAATTTGAAGCATTTCGATATCGATTTCTAAATGCAAATATACAAGAAAATCGACTTTATACCTAAATATAAGATTACGGAATTCTTCCAAATTACCGTCGTTATGCCGCCATGGCTTTATTTCACCTTCAATACGTTAAAGTTGGTTAATTAACATAAATATGTTAAACTAATGATTTGAAGCATTTCGATATCGATTGCTAAAAATGTAAATACAAGCAAATCGACTTTATACCTTAATATAAGATTACGGAATTCTTCTTAATGCACTGCAGTTATACCGTTAAGGCTTTATGTAGACTTCAGTGTGTTAAAGAAGGTTTATTTTAAATAACTTGAAAATGTAAAACTAATGGTTTGAAGCATTTCGATATCGACTGCTAAATGTGTAAGTACATCAAAATCGACTTTATACGTAAATATAAAATTATAACATTACAGATTTCTTCTAAATGCACTGCCGTTATACCGTTAAGGCTTTATGTAGACCTCATTAAGCTAAAAAATGTTTATTAACTTAAATATGGTAAACTTATGATTTGAAGCATTTCGATATCGATTGCTAAATATATAAATACAAAAAAATCGACTTTGTACCTAAATATAAGATTACGGAATTCTTTTAAATGCACTGCAGTTATACCGTTAAGGCTTTATGTAGACTTCATTGCGTTAAAGAAGGTTTATTATAAATAACTTGAAAATGTAAAACTAATGATTTGAAGCATTTCGATATCGATTGCTAAATGAGTATGTACAAGAAAATCGAATTCATACCTAGATATAAGATTACGTAATTCTTCTAAATGCACTGCCGTTATGCCGTTAAGGCTTTTGCAGACTTCAGTAAGAAAAAGAGGGTTAAGTAACTTAAATATGTTTAACTGATGATTTGAAGCATTTCGATATCGATTGCTAAATGTGTTTGTACAAAAAAATCGACTTTATACCTAAATATAAGATAACGGAATTCATATAAATATACTGCCGTTATGCCGTTATGGCTTTATGTAAACTTCAGTAAGATAAAGAAGGTTAATTAACTTAAATATGTTAAACCAGTTATTTGAAGCATTTCGATATCGATTGCAAAATGTGTATGTACAAGAAAATCCACTTTAAGCCTAAATATAAGTCTACGGAATTCTTCCAAATATACTGCCGTTATGCCGTTATGGCTTTATGTAATCTTCAGTAAGATAAAGAAGGTTAATTAACTTAAATATGTTAAACTAATGATTTGAAGCATTTCAATATAGATTTTTAAATGTGTATATTGAACAATATCGACTTTGTACTTAAATAAAAGTTAACGGAATTCTTCTACATGCACTGCCGTTATGCCGTTAAGGCTTTTGTAGACTTCAGTATGAAAAAGAGGGTTAATTAACTTAAATATGTTAAACTAATATTTTGAAGCATTTCGATATCGATTGCCAAATGAGTATATACAAGAAAATCGATTTTATACCTAGATATAAGATTACGGAATTCTTCTAAATGCACTGCCGTTATGCCGCCATGGCCTCATGTCACCTTCGGTAGGTTAAAGAAGGTAATTTAACTTAAATATGTTAAACTAATGATTTGAAGCATTTCGATATCGATTGATAAATATGTAAATACAAGAAACTTGACTTTATACCTAAACATAGGATAACAGATTTCTTCCAAATGCACTGCCGTTAATCCGCCATGGCTTTATGTCAACTTCAGTTCGTTAAAGAAGGTTTGTTAACTTAAATATGTTAAACTAATGATTTGAAGCATTTCGATATCGATTGCTAAATATGTAGATACGAGAAAATCGACTTTATACCTTAATATAAGATTACGGAATTCTCCTAAATGCACTGCAGTTATACCGCCATGGCTTTATGTTAACTTCAGTGCGTTAAAGAAGGCTTATTAACTTTAATATGTTAAACTAATGATTTGAAGCATTTCGATATCGATTTCTAAATGTGTATATACAAGAAAATCGACTTTGTACCTAAATATGCACTGCCGTTATGCCGCCATGCTTTTATGCCAACTTCAGTTCTTCGAAGAAAGTTTATTAACTTAGATATGTTAAACTAATGAGTTGAAGCATCTCGATATCGATTGCTAAATGTGTATATACAACAAAATCGAATTTATACCTAAATATAAGATTACGGAATTCTTCCAAATGTACTGTCGTTATGCCGCCATGGTTTGTATCAACTACAATACGATAAAGAAGGTTAATTATTTTAACCTTCAAGAAGTCGCGCGTAGTTTTTTCGACCGCCCATGGTGAATAAAGTATTATAATTTTTGTGTATATAATCCCAGATATTTGGTAGCTCTAGTAGCTTGAGGTTAGTTCATTTCCAATCGAATGCACTATTTCCGTCTCTTTTTAACGCTTGTCGACTGTTTATAGCGAGCATTTACTTCAGTTGCCTCTCGTCGTCGAAAAGACTACGCGAATAAGTGAAAGTGAAATAATGAAATTTCTCCTAGAGGAAGATGATGAAAGTGATGAAACTTTAAGTGATGAAGGATCAGAAGTCTCTGACCCCTTGTCTGATGTGGAATGTAATGAGGAATCAGAAATATCTGAATGTAGACCAGATGTGGAATCTGATGAAGAAATGGAACATTCAAACGAAGAAAGTAACTCGGAAGAGGAAAACATTCCTTTGGCTGATAGAGCTGCATACTTCATGGCACGTGATCATGTTACAAAATGGAAAAAATCAAATAGTGATAGAGTCAGGTATCCACCCCATAATATTCTGACTCAAGAGGCTGGTGTTCTTGGAAAAGGCGTGGGCGTAACAACATCTCTAAAAGCATGGGATTTGTTCATATGCGATAAAATTATAACGACAGTAGTAAAATATACTAACGAATTTATACAGAAAAAAGAAAGCGCGTACTCCAGAGTTCGAGATTGTAAAACTACCGATTCTGTTGAGATTCGGGCCCTGTTCGGATTATTATATGTTGCTGGAACCTTACGTATGTCTCATGGAAACTTGGAGGATGTGTATAGTGATGCTACTGGTATTGTCATATTTCCAAATACTATGCCTTTGAAAAGGATGAAATTTCTTCTAAACTCTCTTCGGTTTGATGATGCATCCACAAGAAGTTTTCGCCGAGCCCAAGATAAAGCTGCGCCCATACGAGAAGTGCTAAATATGTTCACAGAAAACTGCCTTTCTCCTTATTCTGTTGGTAAGAATGTTGTAATAGATGAAATGATGTGCGGATTCCGCGGAAAATGTCCTTTTAGACAATACAACAAATCAAAACCTGACAAATATGGGCTAAAGATTTATGCACTAGTGGATTCAAAAAACTTTTACACGTTGAATATTGAGCTTTATGCTGGAAGACAACCAGAAGGACCTTTTCAAATCAGTAATTCAGGAAGTGATGTTGTAAAAAGGTTAATTTCACCAATTTCTGGAACCGGACGAAATTTGACCATTGATAACTGGTTCACCAGCATTCCTTTGGTAAAAGATTTAGCCACAAATGATAAAATGTCTGTTGTTGGCACTTTGCGTAAAAATAAAAAAGAAATTCCCCCGTGTTTCATTGCGAAGGGAAATCCAGAGTATTCTAGTCAATTTGGGTTTTCAAATATTTCTACCCTGGTATCGTATGTACCTAAAAAGAACCGATCTGTTGTTCTGATTTCATCACTTCATCGTACAGCTGAAATTGACACCAGCACTAACGAGAAACGAAAACCAGCTATTATAACTTTTTACAATAAAACAAAAGGTGGAGTTGATGAAGTGGATAAAAAGGTAAAACTGTATTCCGTATCAAGGAAGTGCAATAGGTGGCCATTGACGCTCTTTTTTCGCTTGCTAAATATTGCTGGAGTAAACTCAATGGTAATTTTGAGAGAAAATGGTGTAGTTATCGAAAAAAGACGTACATTTCTACGCGAATTGGGAATAGAAATGACGAAAGAACATATGAAAAGAAGAGCTGATAAAAACTTACCAAGAAATTTGAAAAGAAATATAAGAGGTTTTTTGAAATTAGATGATGAGCCCAATAGTGAGGCAAGTACATCCGAAGTCAGTAGAGGAAGCTGCAAAATATGTCCAGCAAAAAAAAGAAGGCAGACAAAAACCCAATGCAAAATCTGCGAAAGAAATATTTGTCGAGACCACACGGTATTTATTTGCAATGAGTGTTTTGTGACCGATGAATCTGATGAATCTGACTATTGAACTATTCTAACTTTCTAATAAGATATTAATGTATTTACTTTCTTTTCAATGTATTCTATGACTTTTATGTTTTCCCCAAATTTTGAAAAAAATTTGTTTGGTTTTGTGTTAAGATTCACGAATTTACTTTGCATTCAATGAATTATATTACTTTTTATGTTTTTCAATCATTTATTATGACAAAAAAAAATACTTTTCCTGTAAGATATTATTTTATGATTACATAATACTTAAAACTAATAAAAAAAATGAATTCCACAACTTTATCCACTTTAAATCTCACATTTCAAATGAGGCGTAGAAAAGACTACGCGCGACCGCTTTTGTTACAAAAGAGGGCGCGCCCGCTTGAAGGTTAAATATGTTAAACTAATGGTTTGAAGCATTTCGATATCGACTGCTAAATGTGTAAATACAACAAAATCGACTTTATACCTAAATATAAAATTATAACATTACGGATTTCTTCTAAATGCACTGCCGTTATACCGTTAAGGCTTTATGTAGACCTCATTAAGCTAAAAAATGTTTATTAACTTAATATGTTAAACTAATGATTTGAAGCATTTCGACATCAATAGCTAAATGTGTATATACAAGAAAATCGACTTTATACCTGAATATAAGATTACGGAATTCTTCTACATGCACTTCCGTTATGCCGCCATGGCTTTATATCAACTTCAATATGTTAAAGAAGGTTAAATAACTTAAATATGTTAAACTAATGAGTTGAAGCATTTCGATATCAATTGCTAAATGTGTATATACAAGAAAATCGACTTTATACCTAAATATAAGATAAAGGAATTCTTCTAAATGCACTGCCGATATGCCGCCATGGCTTTAAGCCAACTTCAGATCGTTGAAGAAGGTTTATTAACTTAAATATGTTAAAATAATGATTTGAAGTATTTCGATATCGAGTGCTAAATGGGTATATACAAGAAAATCGACTTTATACCTAAATATAAGATTACGGAATTCTTCCAAATGCACTGCCGTTATGCCGCCATGGCTTTATGACAACTTCAGTTCGTTGAAGAAGGTTTATTAACTTAAATATGTTAAACTAATGAATTGAAGCATCGCGATATCGATTGCTAAATGTGTATATACAAGAAAATCGACTTTATACCTGAATATAAGACTACGGAATTCTTCTACATGCACTTCCGTTATGCCGCCATGGCTTTATATCAACTTCAATATGTTAAAGAAGGTTAAATAACTTAAATATGTTAAACTAATGATTTGAAACATTTCGATATCGCTTGCTAAATGTGTATATACAAGAAAATCGAATTTATACCTAAATATAAGATAACGGAATTCTTCTAAACGCACTGCCGTTATACCGTTAAGGCTTTATGTAGACTTCAGTAAGATAGAGGGGAATAATTAACTTAAATATGTTAAACTTATGATTTGAAGCATTTCGATATCGATTGCTAAATATGTAAATACAAAAAAATCGACTTTGTACCTAAATATAAGATTACGGAATTCTTTTAAATGCACTGCAGTTATACCGTTAAGGCTTTATGTAGAATTCAGTGCGTTAAAGAAGGTTTATTATAAATAACTTGAAAATGTAAAACTAATGATTTGAAGCATTTCGATATCGATTGCTAAATGAGTATATACAAGAAAATCGACTTTATACCTAAATATAAGATTATAAAATTCTTCAAAATGCACTGCCGTTATGCCGTTAAGGCTTTTGTAGACTTCAGTATGAAAAAGAGGGTTAATTAACTTAAATATGTTAAACTAATGATTTGGAGCATTTCGCTATCGATTGCTAAATGTGTATGTACAAAAAAATCGACTTTATACCTAAATATAAGATAACGGAATTCATATAAATATACTGCCGTTATGCCGTTATGGCTTCATGTAAACTTCAGTAAGATAGAGAAAGTTAATTAACTCAAATATGTTAAACCAGTTTTCTGAAGAATTTCGATATCGATTGCGAAATGTATACATACAAGAAAAGCGAATTTATACCTAAATATAAGATTACGGAATTCTTCCACATGTACTGTCGTTATGCCGCCATGGATTTTTATCACCTTCAATACGTTAAAGAAGGTTAATTATTTTAAATATGTTAAACTAGTGGTTTGAAGCATTTCGATATCGATTGCTAAATGTGTAAATACAAGAAAATCGACTTTATACCTAAATATAAAATTATAAAATTACGGAATTCTTCTAAATGCACTGCCATTTACCGTTAAGGCTTTATGTAGACTTCAGTAAGCTAAAAAATGTTTATTAACTTAATATATTAGACTAATGATTTGAAGCATTTCGATATTGATAGCAAAATGAGTATATACAAGAAAATCAATTTTATACCTATATATAAGATTACGGAATTCTTTTCATGCACTGCCGCTATGCCGCCATGGCTATATGCCAACTTCAGATCGTTAAAGAAGCTTTATTAACTTAAATATGTTAAAATAATGATTTGAGGTATTTCGATATCGAGTGCTAAATGAGTATATACAAGAAAATCGACTTTATACCTAATTATAAGCTTACGTAATTCTTCTAAATGCACTGCCGTTATGCCGCCACGGCTTTATGTCACCTTCGGTAGGTTAAAAAAGGTAATGTAACTTAAATATGTTATATTTAGGTATGAATTCGATTTTCTTGTATATACATATTTGGCAAGCGATATCGAAATGCTTCAAATCATTAGTTTAACATATTTAAGTTAATTAACCTTCTTTAACGTATTGAAGTTGATATAAAGCCATAACGGCAGTGCATTTGGAAGAATTCCGTAATCTTATATTTAGGTATGTAGTCGAGTTTCTTGGATTTACACATTTAGCAATCGATATCGAAAATCTTCAAATAACTGGTTTAGCATATTTAGGTTAATTAACCTTCTTTATCTTACTGAAGATTAAATAAAGCCATAACGGCAGTATATTTGAGTGAATTCCGTAATCATTTATTTAGGTATAAAATCGATTTTCTTGTATATACACATTTAGCAATCGATATCGAAATGCTTCAACTCATTAGTTTAACATATTTAAGTTAATAAACCTTCTTTAACGATCTGAAGTTGGCATAACGGCAGTGGACGTAGAAGAATTCCGTAATCTTATATTTAGGTATAAAGTCGATTTTCTTGTATATACATATTCAGCTAACGATATCGAAATGCTTCAAATCATTTGTTTAACATATTAAATTAATAAACATTTTTTAGCTTACAAAAGTCTACATAAAGCCTTAACGGTATAACGGCAGTGCATTTAGAAGAATTCCGTAATGTTATAATTTTATATTTAGGTATAAAGTCGATTTTCTTGTATTTGCACATTTAGCAATCGATATCGAAATTCTTCAAACCATTAGTTTAACATATTTAAAATAATTAACCTTCTTTAACGTATTGAAGTTGATACAAAGCCATGGCGGCATAATGACAGTAGGATTGGAAGAATTCCGTAATCTTATATTTAGGTATAAAGTCGATTTTCTTGTATATACACATTTAGCAATCGATATCGAAATGCTTTAAATCATTAGTTTAACATATTCAAGTTAACAAACCTTCTTTAACGCACTGAAGTCTACATATAGCGTTAACGGCATAACGGCAGTGCATTTAGAAAAATTCCGTTATCTTATATTTAGGTATAAATTCGATTTTCTTGTATATACATATTTGGCAAGCGATATCGAAATGCTTCAAATCATTAGTTTAACATATTTAAGTTAATTAACCTTCTTTAACGTATTGAAGTTGATAAAGAGCCATGGCGGCATAACGACAGTACATTTGGAAGAATTCCGTAGTCTTATATTTAGGCATAAAGTCGATTTTCTTGTACATACACATTTTGCAATCGATATCGAAATGCTACAAATCATTAGTTTAACATATTTAAGTTAATAAAAGTTCTTTAACGATCTGAAGTTGATAAAAAGCCATGGCGGTATAACGACAGTACATTTGGAAGAATTCCGTAGTCTTATATTTAGGTATGAATTCGATTTTCTTGTATATAAATATTTGGCAAGCGATATCGAAATGCTTCAAATCATTAGTTTAACATATTTAAGTTAATTAACCTTCTTTAACGTATTGAAGTTGATATAAAGCCATAACGGCAGTGCATTTGGAAGAATTCCGTAATCTTATATTTAGGTATAAAGTCGATTTTCTTTTACATACACATTTAGCTATCGATATCGAAATGCTTCAAATAATAGTTTAACATATTCAGTTAATAAACATATTTTAGCTTACTGAAGTCTTCATAAAGCCTTAACGGTATAACGGCAGTGCATTTAGAAGAATTCCGTAATGTTATAATTTTATATTTAGGTGTAAAGTCGATTTTCTTGTATATACACATTTAGCAATCGATATCGAAATGCTTTAAATCATTAGTTTAACATATTCAAGTTAACAAACCTTCTTTAACGCACTGAAGTCTACATATAGCGTTAACGGCATAACGGCAGTGCATTTAGAAAAATTCCGTTATCTTATATTTAGGTATAAATTCGATTTTCTTGTATATACATATTTGGCAAGCGATATCGAAATGCTTCAAATCATTAGTTTAACATATTTAAGTTAATTAACCTTCTTTAAAGTATTGAAGTTGAAAAAGAGCCATGGCGGCATAACGGCAGTGCATTTGGAAGAATTCCGTAATCTTATATTTAGGTATAAATTCGATTTTCTTGTATATACACATTTAGCAAGCGATATCGAAATGATTCAAATAAATGGTTTAGCATATTTAAGTTAATTAACCTTCTTTATCTTACTGAAGTTTACATAAAGCCATAACGGCATAACGGCAGTATATTTATATGAATTCCGTTATCTTATATTTAGGTATAAGGTCGATTTTGTTGTACATACACATTTAGCAATCGATATCGAAATGCTTCAAATCATTAGTTTAACATATTTAAGTTAATTAACCTTCTTTAACGTATTGAAGTTGATATAAAGCCATGGCGGCATAACGACAACACATTTGGAAAAATTCCGTAATCTTATATTTAGGTACAAAGTCGATTTTCTTGTATATACACATTTAGCTATCGATATCGAAATGCTTCAAATCATTAGTTTAACATATTAAGTTAATAAACATTTTTTAGCTTACTGAAGTCTACATAAAGCCTTAACGGTATAACGGCAGTGCATTTAGAAGAATTTCGTAATTTTTTAATTTTATATTTAGGCATAAATTCGATTTTCTTGTATATACACATTTAGCAATCGATATCGAAATGCTTCAAATCATTAGTTTAACATATTTAAGTTAATTAACCTTCTTTAACGTATTGAAGTTGATAAAGAGCCATGGCGGCATAACGACAGTACATTTGGAAGAATTCCGTAGTCTTATATTTAGGTATGTATTCGACTTTCTTGTATATACATATTTGGCAAGCGATATCGAAATGCTTCAAATCATTAGTTTAACATATTTAAGTTAATTAACCTTCTTTAACGTATTGAAGTTGATATAAAGCCATAACGGCAGTGCATTTGGAAGAATTCCGTAATCTTATATTTAGGTATAAAGTCGATTTTCTTTTACATACACATTTAGCTATCGATATCGAAATGCTTCAAATAATAGTTTAACATATTCAGTTAATAAACATATTTTAGCTTACTGAAGTCTTCATAAAGCCTTAACGGTATAACGGCAGTGCATTTAGAAGAATTCCGTAATGTTATAATTTTATATTTAGGTGTAAAGTCGATTTTCTTGTATTTACTCATTTAGCAGTCGATATCGAAATGTTTCAAATAACTGGTTTAACATATTTAAGTTAATTAACCTTCTTTAACGAACTGAAGTTAATATAAAGCCATAACGGCAGTGCATTTAGAAGAAGCCCGTAATGTTATAATTTTATATTTAGGTATAAATTCGATTTTCTTGTATATACACATTTAGCAAGCGATAACGAAATGCTTCAAATCATTAGTTTAACATATTTAAGTTAATTAACCTTCTTTATCGTATTGAAGTTGATAAAGAGCCATGCCGGCATAACCACAGTACATTTGGAATAATTCCGTAGTCTTATATTTAGGTATAAAGTTGATTTTCTTGTATATATGCATTAGGCAATCGATATCGAAATGCTTCAAATAACTGGTTTAACATATTTAAGTTAATAAACCTTTTTTAACGAAATGAAGTTAATATAAAGCCATAACGGCATAACGGCAGTGCGTTTGGAAGAATTACGTAATCTTATATTTAGGTATAAAGTCGATTTTCTTGTATTTGCATATTTAGCAATCGATATCGAAATGCTTCAAATCATTAGTTTAACATATTTAAGTTAATTAACCATCTTAAACGTATTGAAGGTGAAATAAAGCCATGGCGGCATAACGACAGTAATTTGGAAGAATTCCGTAATCTTATATTTAGGTATAAAGTCGATTTTCTTTTATATACACATTTAGATATCCATATCGAAATGCTTGAAATCATTAGTTTAACATATTAAGTTGATAAACATTTTTTAGCTTACTAAAGTCTACGTAAAGCCTTAACGGTATAACGGCAGTGCATTTAGAAGAATTCCGTAATGTTATAATTTTATATTTAGGTATAAAGTCGATTTTCTTGTACACACACATTTTGCAATCGATATCGAAATGATTCAAAAAACTGGTTTAGCATATTTAAGTTAATTAACCTTCTTTATCTTTCTGAAGTTAACATAAAGCCATAACGGCATAACCGCAGTACATTTGGAACAATTCCTTAATCTTATATTTAGGTATAAAGTCGATTTTCTTGTATATACACATTTAGCAATCGATATCAAAATGCTTCACATCATTAGTTTAACATATTAAGTTAATAAAAATTTTTAAGCTTAATGTGGTCTACATAAACCCTTAACGGCATAACGGCAGTGCGTTTAGAAGAATTCCGTTATCTTATATATAGGGAAAAATTCGATTTTCTTTTATATACACATTTAGCAAGCTATATCGAAATGCTTCAAATCATTAAATTAACATATTTAAGTTAATTAACCTTCTTTAACGTATTGAAGTTGATATAAAGCCATGCCGGCATAACCACAGTACATTTGGAATAATTCCGTAGTCTTATATTTAGGTATAAAGTTGATTTTCTTGTATATACACATTTAGCAATCGATATCGAAATGCTTCAACTCATTAGTTTAACATATTTAAGTTAATAAACCTTCTTTAACGATCTGAAGTTGGCATAACGGCAGTGCGTTTGGAAGAATTACGTAATCTTATATTAAGGTATAAAGTCGATTTTCTTGTATTTGCATATATAGCAATCGATATCGAAATGCTTCAAATCATTAGTTTAACATATTTAAGTTAATTAACCATCTTAAACGTATTGAAGGTGAAATAAAGCCATGGCGGCATAACGACAGTAATTTGGAAGAATTCCGTAATCTTATATTTAGGTATAAAGTCGATTTTCTTTTATATACACATTTAGATATCCATATCGAAATGCTTGAAATCATTAGTTTAACATATTAAGTTAATAAACATTTTTTAGCTTACTAAAGTCTACGTAAAGCCTTAACGGTATAACGGCAGTGCATTTAAAAGAATTCCGTAATGTTATAATTTTATATTTAGGTATAAAGTCGATTTTCTTGTACACACACATTTTGCAATCGATATCGAAATGATTCAAAAAACTGGTTTAGCATATTTAAGTTAATTAACCTTCTTTATCTTTCTGAAGTTAACATAAAGCCATAACGGCATAACCGCAGTACATTTGGAACAATTCCGTAATCTTATATTTAGGTATAAAGTCGATTTTCTTGTATATACACATTTAGCAATCGATATCAAAATGCTTCACATCATTAGTTTAACATATTAAGTTAATAAAAAATTTTTAAGCTTAATGTGGTCTACATAAACCCTTAACGGCATAACGGCAGTGCGTTTAGAAGAATTCCGTTATCTTATATATAGGGAAAAATTCGATTTTCTTTTATATACACATTTAGCAAGCTATATCGAAATGCTTCAAATCATTAAATTAACATATTTAAGTTAATTAACCTTCTTTAACGTATTGAAGTTGATATAAAGCCATGGCTGCATAACGACAGCACATTTGGAAAAATTCCGTAATCTTATATTTAGATTTTCGATTTTCTTGTATTAACATATTTAGCAATCGATATCGAAATGCTTCAAATCATAAGTTTAACATATTTAAGTTAATTATTCCCCTCTATCTTACTGAAGTCTACATAAAGCCTTAACGGCATAACGACAGTACATTTGGAAGAATTCCGTTATCTTATATTTAGGTATATGTAAAGTCGATTTTCTTGTATGTACACATTTAGCAATCGATATCGAAATGCTTCAAATCATTAGTTTTACATTTTCAAGTTATTTTTAATAAACCTTCTTTAACGCACTGAAGTTAACATAAAGCCTTAACGGTATAACTGCAGTGCATTTAGAAGAATTCCGTAATCTTATATTAAGGTATAAAGTCGATTTTCTTGTATTTACATATTTAGCAATCGATATCGAAATGCTTCAAATCATTAGTTTAACATATTTAAGTTAATTAACCATCTTAAACGTATTGAAGGTGAAATAAAGCCATGGCGGCATAACGACAGTAATTTCGAAGAATTCGGTAATCTTATATTTAGGTATAAAGTCGATTTTCTTGTATATATGCATTTAGAAATCGATATCGAAATGCTTCAAATCATTAGTTTAACATATTTAAGTTATCAAACCTTCTTTAAAGAACTGAAGTTGACATAAAGCCATGGCGGATTAACGGCAGTGCATTTGGAAGAATTCCGTTATCCTATGTTTAGGTATAAAGTCAAGTTTCTTGTACTAGCACATTTAGCAATCGATATCGAAATGCTTCAAATCATTAGTTTAACATATTTAAGTTAATAAACCTTCTTTAGCGTATTGAAGGTGATACAAAGCCATGGCGGCATAACGACAGTACATTTGGAACAATTCCGTAATCTTATATTTAGGTATAAAGTCGATTTTCTTGTATATACACATTTAGTAATCGATATCGAAATGCTTCAAATCATTAGTTTAACATATTTAAGTTAATTATCCTTCTTTTTCTTACTGAAGTTTACATAAAGCCATAACGGTATAACGGCAGTGCATTTGGAAGAATTCCGTAATCTTATATTTAGGAATAAAGTTGATTTTTTGTGTATACACATTTAGCAATCGATATCGAGATGGTTCAACTCATTAGTTTAACATATTTAAGTTAATATACCTTCTTTAATGATCAGAAGTTTGCATATAGCCATGATGGCATAACGGCAGTGCATGTAGAAGAATTCCGTAATCTTATATTTAGGTATAAAGTTGATTTTCTTGTATATACACATTTAGCTATCGATATCGAAATGCTTCAAATCATTAGTTTAACATATTTAAGTTAATAAACCTTCTTTAACGCACTGAAGTCTACATAAAGCTTTAACGGTATAACTGCAGTGCATTTAGAAGAATTCCGTAATCTTATATTATGGTATAAAGTCGATTTTCTTGTATTTACATATTTAGCAATCGATATCGAAATGCTTCAAACCATTAGTTTAACATATTTAAGTTAACAAACCTTCCTTAACGAACTGAAGTTGACTAAAGCCATGGCGGATTAACGGCAGTGCATTTGGAAGAATTCCGTTATCCTATGTTTAGGTATAAAGTCAAGTTTCTTGTACATTTAGCAATCGATATCGAAATGCTTCAAATCATTAGTTTAAAATATTTAAGTTAAATTACCTTCTTTAACCTACCGAAGGTGACATGAAGCCATGGCGGCATAACGGCATTGCAGTTAGAAGAATTCCATAATCTTATATTTAGGTATAAAGTCGATTTTCTTGTATATACTCATTTAGCAATCGATATCGAAATGCTTCAAAATATTAGTTTAACATATTTAAGTTAATTAACCCTTTTTTTCATACTGAAGTCTACAAAAGCCTTAACGGCATAACGGCAGTGCATGTAGAAGAACTCCGTTATCTTTTATTTAGGTATAAAGTGGATATTGTTGTACATACACATATAGCAATCTATATCGAAATGCTTCAAATCATTAGTTTTACATTTTCAAGTTATTTATAATAAACCTTCTTTAACGCACTGAAGTTTACATAAAGCCTTAACGGTATAACTGCAGTGCATTTAAAAGAATTGCGTAATCTTATATTTAGGTACAAAGTCGATTTTATTGTATTTACACATTTAGCAATCGATATCGAAATGCTTCAAATCATAAGTTTAACATATTTAAGTTAATTATTCCCCTCTATCTTACTGAAGTCTACATAAAGCCTTAAGGGCATAACGGCAGTGCGTTTAGAAGAATTCCGTTATCTTATATTTAGGCATAAACTCGACTTTCTTGTATCTACACATTTAGCAAGCGATATCGAAATGTTTCAAAACATTAGTTTAACATATTTAAGTTAATAAAGCTTCTTTAACGCACTGAAGTTAACATAAAGCCATGGCGGCATAACGGCAGTGCATGTAGAAGAATTCCGTAATTTTATATTCACGTATAAAGTCGATTTTCTTGTATATACACATTTAGCTATCGATATCGAAATGCTTCAAATCATTAGTTTAACATATTAAGTTAATAAACATTTTTTAGCTTAATGAGGTCTACATAAAGCCTTAACGGTATAACGGCAGTGCATTTAGAAGAAATCCGTAATGTTATAATTTTATATTTAGGTATAAAGTCGATTTTGTTGTATTTACACATTTAGCAGTCGCTATCGAAATGCTTCAAACCATTAGTTTAACATATTTAAAATAATTAACCTTCTTTAACGTATTGTAGTTGATACAAACCATGGCGGCATAACGACAGTACATTTGGGAGAATTCCGTTATCTTATATTTAGGTATATGTAAAGTCGATTTTCTGGTATGTACACATTTAGCAATCGATATCGAAATGCTTCAAATCATTAGTTTTACATTTTCAAGTTATTTTTAATAAACCTTCTTTAACGCACTGAAGTTAACATAAAGCCTTAACGGTATAACTGCAGTGCATTAAGAAGAATTCCGTAATCTTATATTAAGGTATAAAGTCGATTTTCTTGTATTTACATATTTAGCAATCGATATCGAAATGCTTCAAATCATTAGTTTAACATATTTAAGTTAACAAACCTTCTTTAACGAACTGAAGTTGACTAAAGCCATGGCGGATTAACGGCAGTGCATTTGTAAGAATTCCGTTATCCTATTGTTTAAATGAGTTAAGCATCCACCCCCTCTACTCGGTAAAACTGGCGCATCCTAATGCTACATCGTCATTCACCACAGCTGATGACACTTCAACGCAACTCACCACACCTGTGCTCTTACCCACTAAACAAAAAGGATAGACAACAGGAAAGGAGGCTACAATTCGTCACCTGCAGTTCGCACATCGACACATCAACATATCAATTCGCTCTATACAACGCACGCCAACCATTCGATTCCCCCCCGCGCCGCGGAATCATTACTTCCGTTTTTATACAAACATTTAAATATATTTAACATTTTATTGTACTTTAAATATAAAACAAATTAAAGTAAATAGTACAACCAATTATCCGCGTATTTTCATTTGCAATTTTCTTGTTTTGCGGAACCAGTCACAATTGGAATTTGAGTATCCAAATAAACTACGGAATTAAACATGGTCCTTCGAGCCTTACCGATAGGCACCTTCGGATTCTAAATAAGAAAAAACTAAAATTATTAACAAAATAATATTTGATTGCATTTACAAAAAAGTGAAGTGAACAGAAGTGACAGAAACAAAAACAAAGTGCAGTGGTGAACAAAAAAAAAATATATATACTTAGATATAACAAACAAACAAATGCAATCAAGACAAAAGAGAGCAGTGTACTAAAATTAAAAAACAAAAAGTGCAGTGGGCCAAACAATAGAAAAAATATAAGTTTTTATACTTGTATACAAGAAAAAGACAAAAAATTAAAAAAGTGCAGTGGTACGAAAAAAAAAAAAAAAGCTGCGGTGACAAGAACATCAACTTACAAACCAAAAAACATACATACTCACATACTGAGTGTCCACCAAAACAAAAATTAAAACAGTTCAAACAAAAAAAAAAAAAACACAACAAAAGTAGAGCGGCAACAAAATATATAAAATATATACGTACATATTCATATGTATACATAAAACAATAACATTATGTGCAAAACCAAAAAAAGAGGTGACAATTAGTTACAATTTTAAAAGTACAAACAGAAAGAAATTACCGTAGGTGAAAATATAAATCTACCTAATAAATACTGCAAAAGCAAAAAACAAAAAAATCAAAACAACAACACACAGAAAATCGGGCGCGAAACGATAAAACAAAACATAAATAAAAACAAAGAGACGGGCGCGGATTTTTTAAACCACACTAAAATAAACAAAAAAACAACAACAACAAACATAAGTACTAAAACCAGGAACAACAAAGTGGAAGCCGAGGAGAAGGAGTTGGCATCAACGGCCCGAATACCCGCAGGCACATACATACATACGTTAATCTGAAATCACAGTGAGCGTATTAATTTCATTTTATATTTAGTGTATGCCCATACATATACATATATGTTTTAAGGTACGGTTTTCCTAGGTAAAACTTAGCGAAAATCAGTACCTACACTGGTTTAATTTACGGCTTACTATGCTGTAAAATTCAAATTACCGCGGCTTAGTCAAGTACATATATATTCTAAATCATTTCATATACATATATGTACATGTATATCTCCTTAAATATATATATGTTTATCTACTACCTTTGGTCCGACTCCAACGAACCAATAATTAAAATTTTTACTATGACAAATTTCCGGCAGTACCCCTAATGCTTAATAAAGTAATAAGCAGGACCCGGCATACAAAATTGAGAAGGACATACATATTTGAAAATAAAAACTAAAAAATAAAAACAGAAACAAGAATACATATATATAAGCTTATTTATTTAATGCATATACCATATATTATACCTAAATATTGCGAAACATATTTACAATGTGCATACTTACATATAAATGTGTGCACCTTTTTTCAATTCCGTTTTCGCGCTCTCTTCACAGTGCATAAACAAGCAAGCTTACAAAAAGCAAATTGATCTCCTAACGAGCTCTCAATTGCTTAAGAACATAAACATAATACTAACAATTCGTGCATGCTTAGGTAAAAAGCACATTGATCTCTACAACGAGCTCTCAATCGCACAAAACATAAGTACATACATACGCATGTAAATCCAAGTACACGTATTAGGGTGTGCCTAATTACACAACATTAGGACATAAAAAATATAAATTAATTGAAACAAAAAAAAAATTCAATAAAATTAATTCTATAGCAAGTAAATAAGAAACGGTAATAATAAAAAATAAGGAATCCGTTTTATACGAAATAAACTCTTATTTATTAAAAAGAGAATTTGACAAATATTTTACTATACAGTAAAAACAATGAATAATAATAAAAATCAAAATACACCTGCAGGAGCTAAACGCTCAACAGAGGTTGTTAAATTCATTTCACAAAGTGACAGTTTAATAAGATACTGCACTAGATTTGCCTCTTTGCCGATTCATGAAAACTCTGAATCGTTATTAGAAATCAAAATTCAAAATCTTGAAAACTTTTGGACTCGGCTCCAAGTGGCTCATGACGCCATTCTAGATTCTAACGATTCAGATACACATAATTTTAAATCATCGGCTTACGATATTTATGAAAACTGCTTGGACCAATATGAAGAAACGAAAGCTATGATCTCCGATCAATTAAAGCTCATTAAAGCGATTGCACCTACTCCCCACAGTAGAGTAGAGCTGCCACAAATATACAATCAAGAGTCAAGTTCAGGCATCCAACTCGAGGTGCCTGCATGTGATACAGAAACCTTTTACGGAGGTTATGAAGAATGGCCGTCCTTCCGGGACATGTTCACAGCCGTTTACATCAACCATCCACAACTATCAAAGGCACAAAAACTGTATCACCTCCGATACAAAACAAAAGGTCAAGCAGGCGAAATAGTTAAACAGTTCGCATTAAATGACGGCAATTTCAATTTGGCTTGGGAAGCTCTAAAAGCTAGATTTGAAAACGAAAGAATACTGGTCGATAAGCAAGTAACGACACTATTAAACTTGCCTAAAATCAAGAAAGAAACAAGTGAAGAATTTGTAACACTACAATCCACTGTTTCAAATTGTTTGTCGACTCTATCGACATTAAATATTCCCACAGACAGCTGGGACCCAATTCTGGTAAACATTTGCACCGCCGCATTACCAGAAAAGTCGTTACTTCTATGGGAGCAATCGCTCTCATCACGAAAACAGTGCCCAACGTGGCAACAAATGAAAGATTTTCTCACCACCCAATATGAAATTGCGGAAAGGTTAGAAGAAAAAATAATAAAAACTAAGAACATTAAACACGACCAAAATAGAAGCTTAAATAGACCCCAAGTTAGAAGCAAAAACAAATCAAATATAATTTTTAACAAAACACAATCGTTCACATCCGAACAAAGAATACATACGTCATGCGAACTATGCACAAGAGGGCATAAGCTTAAAAATTGCAAAAAGTTTAAAAAATTAAACATTAACGAAAGGAAACACTTTGTCAGATCAAAAAGACTCTGTACAAACTGCTTGTCCAATGCACACAATCTTAAAAATTGCAAAAGCAAATTTAATTGCTTATATTGTCACAAAAGACACAACTCAATGCGTCATTACAGCAGATATCCTCTCTCATCCCAAAGAAGCGCTTATACAAAGGGAAGATCCACGGGTTTAATTGCAAAAGCAAAACCCGAAACCCAAAATTCAGCAAATTGCCAAGAGACACCATGTTGCTCAAAGGCGCAAAAAGCTCAAACGCTGCATAGCCGAACACAAAGTGGACTAGTTACAGAACTAGTTACCACCACTCCAACTCAAGTTGAGAAAACATCAAACAAATGCCTTAATTCACAATTAAGGAAAGCTCAAGAGGCAGGGAAACTTCCCCGAATATTAAATAAAACTCCACAAGATCAGTATTGTAAGCGCTACTCGAAAGCCACAACTACTCGATCCAATAATGACCGGTACGTCGTACGACTACCCCTAAAGCCACAAATTTTCAATACTCCACAAATTGGAATTAAAAACAAAGTCAGAGTTACCTCTGACAGTCCAAACTATTAAAAGCACATACAACTTTTCGGCCCCGCAGGATGGCTTTAGCCAATAATGAAAAACAATAAAATCCTGAACAAATTCTAGAGCGGTGGCGGGCTACCAAACGCCAAATTAGAAATAAAACATAAATATAACAAAAGTGTCTCCAAAAGGCGAAAAATCTACACGTTTTATACAATGATGAACCATTGAGGCACAAATTTTCAAATATATATAAAAACAAAAAAAATAAAATCAAAACAGAAATTAAGGGATCACAATACTCCCAATGCGATACATTAACGCACCTATGCTTACAAAGCTAAAGTCGCTTTTATCGCATCTAACCAAGCGCTTCTCATATGGGTGAGTTATGGAAATCAGCTATACAAAGCTTCAAATTAAGTATACAAAATTATTTACCCCACGAATCGAAGCCGTTCGCAATTACCGGCCACTCTCTCGCAAGATCCATCTATTGGCACAGCCCTAACTCCAGGGCTAAGGAGTACCCATTCTGGCCATATCTGAGCCAGGCGTGGAGTTATTATACTTCATAAGCCGAGAATAAATAAAGTCCAAACATAATACAGAAAAGGCATATAATAAACTACCGGTATGCCAAACCGATAAAAAATAAATTGTAAATAGCAGCTAATAAAATTAATAAAAGCAAAGAACATTTTGGTATAATAATACAAAAAGTCGTCAAAGCACGCAAAATCAATTATTACCTCAAGCACCAATATTTACACCAAATACAATTGGCTATTAAAACCAAAATCGCTTCTTACAGCTATTATTCTGCGGCCTCGGTTACACAGTAAGTCGAGTTACATGCATCAGCAAATATATGTATATAAAACTAGGCAAAATATTCGCCTAGGGGGCCCAGGATGTTTAAATGAGTTAAGCATCCACCCCCTCTACTCGGTAAAACTGGCGCATCCTAATGCTACATCGTCATTCACCACAGCTGATGACACTTCAACGCAACTCACCACACCTGTGCTCTTACCCACTAAACAAAAAGGATAGACAACAGGAAAGGAGGCTACAATTCGTCACCTGCAGTTCGCACATCGACACATCAACATATCAATTCGCTCTATACAACGCACGCCAACCATTCGATTCCCCCCCGCGCCGCGGAATCATTACTTCCGTTTTTATACAAACATTTAAATATATTTAACATTTTATTGTATTTTAAATATAAAACAAATTAAAGTAAATAGTACAACCAATTATCCGCGTATTTTCATTTGCAATTTTCTTGTTTTGCGGAACCAGTCACAATTGGAATTTGAGTATCCAAATAAACTACAGAATTAAACACCTATGTTTAGGTATAAAGTCAAGTTTCTTGTACTAGCACATTTAGCAATCGATATCGAAATGCTTCAAATCATTAGTTTAACATATTTAAGTTAATAAACCTTCTTTAACGTATTGAAGGTGATACAAAGCCATGGCGGCATAACGACAGTACATTTGGAACAATTCCGTAATCTTATATTTAGGTATAAAGTCGATTTTCTTGTATATACACATTTAGTAATCGATATCGAAATGCTTAAAATCATTAGTTTAACATATTTAAGTTAATTATCCTTCTTTTTCTTACTGAAGTTTACATAAAGCCATAACGGTATAACGGCAGTGCATTTGGAAGAATTCCGTAATCTTATATTTAGGAATAAAGTCGATTTTTTGTGTATACACATTTAGCAATCGATATCGAGATGGTTCAACTCATTAGTTTAACATATTTAAGTTAATATACCTTCTTTAATGATCAGAAGTTTGCATATAGCCATGATGGCATAACGGCAGTGCATGTAGAAGAATTCCGTAATCTTATATTTAGGTATAAAGTTGATTTTCTTGTATATACACATTTAGCTATCGATATCGAAATGCTTCAAATCATTAGTTTAACATATTTAAGTTAATAAACCTTCTTTAACGCACTGAAGTCTACATAAAGCTTTAACGGTATAACTGCAGTGCATTTAGAAGAATTCCGTAATCTTATATTAAGGTATAAAGTCGATTTTCTTGTTTTTACATATTTAGCAATCGATATCGAAATGCTTCAAATCATTAGTTTAACATATTTATGTTAACAAACCTTCTTTAACGAACTGAAGTTGACATAAAGCCTTGGCGGATTAACGGCAGTGCATTTGGAAGAATTCCGTTATCCTATGTTTAGGTATAAAGTCAAGTTTCTTGTACATTTAGCAATCGATATCGAAATGCTTCAAATCATTAGTTTAACATATTTAAGTTTAATTACCTTCTTTAACCTACCGAAGGTGACATGAAGCCATGGCGGCATAACGGCATTGCAGTTAGGAGAATTCCATAATCTTATATTTAGGTATAAAGTCGATTTTCTTGTATATACTCATTTAGCAATCGATATCGAAATGCTTCAAATCATTAGTTTTACATTTTCAAGTTAATTAACCCTCTTTTTCATACTGAAGTCTACAAAAGCCTTAACGGCATAACGGCAGTGCATGTAGAAGAATTCCGTTATCTTTTATTTAGGTATAAAGTGGATATTGTTGTACATACACATATAGCAATCTATATCGAAATGCTTCAAATCATTAGTTTTACATTTTCAAGTTATTTATAATAAACCTTCTTTAACGCACTGAAGTTTACATAAAGCCTTAACGGTATAACTGCAGTGCATTTAAAGGAATTGCGTAATCTAATATTTAGGTACAAAGTCGATTTTATTGTATTTATACATTTAGCAATCGATAACGAAATGCTTCAAATCATAAGTTTAACATATTTAAGTTAATTATTCCCCTCTATCTTACTGAAGTCTACATAAAGCCTTAAGGGCATAACGGCAGTGCGTTTAGAAGAATTCTGTTATCTTATATTTAGGCATAAACTCGATTTTCTTGTATATACACATTTAGCAAGCGATATCGAAATGTTTCAAAACATTAGTTTAACATATTTAAGTTAATAAAGCTTCTTTAACGCACTGAAGTTAACATAAAGCCATGGCGGCATAACGGCAGTGCATGTAGAAGAATTCCGTAATCTTATATTCAGGTATAAAGTCGATTTTCTTGTATATACACATTTAGCTATCGATATCGAAATGCTTCAAATCATTAGTTTAACATATTAAGTTAATAAACATTTTTTAGCTTAATGAGGTCTACATAAAGCCTTAACGGTATAACGGCAGTGCATTTAGAAGAAATCCGTAATGTTATAAATTTATATTTAGGTATAAAGTCGATTTTGTTGTATTTACACATTTAGCAGTCGATATCGAAATGCTTCAAACCATTAGTTTAACATATTTAATTAACCTTTTAATTAACCTTCTTTAACGTATTGTAGTTGATACAAACCTTGGCGGCATAACGACAGTACATTTGGAAGAATTCCGTAATCTTATATTTAGGTATATGCAAAGTCGATTTTCTTGTATATACACATTTAGCAATCGATATCGAAATGCTTCAAATCATTATTTTTACATTTTCTAGTTATTTATAATAAACCTTCTTTAACACACTGAAGTCTACATAAAGCCTTAACAGTATAACTGCAGTGCATTTAGAAGAATTCCGTAATCTTATATTAAGGTAAAAAGTCGATTTTCTTGTATTTACGTAGTTTGCGATCGATATCGAAATGCTCCAAATCATTGGTTTAACATATTTTAGTTAATTAACCATCCTTAACGTATTTAAGGTGAAATAAAGCCATGGCGGCGTAACGCTGGTAATTTGGAAGAATTCCGTAATCTTATATGTAGGTATAAAGTCGATTTTTTTGTATATACACATTAAGTAATCGATATCGAGATGGTTCAAATCATTAGTTTAACATAGTTAAGTTAATTATCCTTCTTTTTCTTACTGAAGTTTACATAAAGCCATAACGGTATAACGGCAGTGCATTTGGAAGAATTCCGTAATCTAATATTTAGGAATAAAGTCGATTTTTTGTATATACACATTTAGCAATCGATATCGAGATGGTTCAACTCATTAGTTTAACATATTTAAGTTAAAATACCTTCTTTAATGATCAGAAGTTTGCATATAGCCATGATGGCATAACGGCAGTGCATGAAGAAGAATTCCGTTATCTTCTATCTAGGTATAAAGTCGATTTTCTTGTAAATACATATTTAGCTATCGATATCGAAATGCTTCAAATCATTAGTTTAACATAGTTAAGTTAATTATCCTTCTTTTTCTTACTGAAGTTTACATAAAGCCATAACGGTATAACGGCAGTGCATTTGGAAGAATTCCGTAATCTTATATTTAGGAATAAAGTCGATTTTTTGTATATACACATTTAGCAATCGATATCGAGATGGTTCAACTCATTAGTTTAACATATTTAAGTTAAAATACCTTCTTTAATGATCAGAAGTTTGCATATAGCCATGATGGCATAACGGCAGTGCATTTAGAAGAATTACGTAATCTTATATTTAGGTATGAATTCGATTTTCTTGTATATACACATTTAGCAATCGATATCGAAATGCTTCAAATCATTAGTTTAACATATTTAAGTTAATAAAAGTTCTTTAACGCCTGAAGTTAACATAAAGCCATGGTGCCATAACGGCAGTGCATGTAGAAGAATTCCGTAATCATATATTTAGGTATGTAGTCGATTTTCTTGGATTTGCATATTTAGCAATCGATATCGAAAATCTTCAAATAACTGGTTTAGCATATTTAGGTTAATTAACCTTCTTTATCTTAATGAAGTTTAAATAAAGCCATAACGGCAGTATATTTGAGTGAATTCCGTAATCTTTTATTAAGGTATAAAATCGATTTTCTTGTATATACACATTTAGCAATCGATATCGAAATGCTTCAACTCATTAGTTTAACATATTTAAGTTAATAAACCGTCTTTAACGATCTGAAGTTGGCATAACGGCAGTGGATGTAGAAGAATTCCGTAATCTTATGTTTAGGTATAAAATCGATTTTCTTGTATATACATATTTAGCTATCGATATCGAAATGCTTCAAATCATTTGTTTAACATATTAAATTATTAAACATTTTTTAGATTACTAAAGTCTACGTAAAGCCTTAACGGTATAACGGCAGTGTATTTAGAAGAATTCCGTAATGTTATAATTTTATATTTAGGTATAAAGTCGATTTTCTTGTATTTGCACACTTAGCAATCGATATCGAAATGCTTCAAACCATTAGTTTAACATATTTAAAATAATTAACCTTCTTTAACGTATTGAAGTTAATACAAAGCCATGGAGGCATAATGACAGTAGGATTGGAAGAATTCCGTAATCTTATAATTAGGTATAAAGTCAATTTTCTTGTAAATACGCATTTAGCAATCGATATCGAAGTGCTTTAAATTATTAGTTTAACATATCTAAGTTAATAAACCTTCTTTAACGCACTTAAGTCTACATAAAGCGTTAACGGCATAACGGCAGTGTATTTAGAAGAATTCCGTAATGTTATAATTTTATATTTAGGTATAAAGTCGATTTTCTTGTATTTGCACACTTAGCAATCGATATCGAAATGCTTCAAACCATTAGTTTAACATATTTAAAATAATTAACCTTCTTTAACGTATTGAAGTTAATACAAAGCCATGGAGGCATAATGACAGTAGGATTGGAAGAGTTCCGTAATCTTATAATTAGGTATTAAGTCAATTTTCTTGTATATACATATTTGGCAAGCGATATCGAAATGCTTCAAATCATTAGTTTAACATATTTAAGTTAATTAACCTTCTTTAACGTATTGCAGTTGATATAAAGCCATAACGGCAGTGCATTTGGAAGAATTCCGTAATCTTATATTTAGGTATAAAGTCGATTTTCTTTTATATACACATTAAGATATCTATATCGAAATGCTTGAAATCATTAGTTTAACATATTAAGTTAATAAACATTTTTTAGCTTACTAAAGTCTACGTAAAGCCTTAACGGTATAACGGCAGTGCATTTAGAAGAATTCCGTAATGTTATAATTTTATATTTAGGTATAAATGCGATTTTCTTGTATATACACATTAAGCAAGCGATATCGAAATGCTTCAAATCATTAGTTTAACATATTTAAGTTAATTGACCTTCTTTAACGTATTGAAGTTGATAAAGAGCCATGCCGGCATAACGACAGTACATTTGGAAGAATTCCGTAGTCTTATATTTAGGTATAAAGTTGATTTTCTTGTATATATGCATTAGGCAATCGATATCGAAATGCTTCAAATAACTGGTTTAACATATTTAAGTTAATAAACCTTCTTTAACGAAATGAAGTTAATATAAAGCCATAACGGCATAACGGCAGTGCGTTTGGAAGAATTCCGTAGTCTTATATTTAGGCATAAAGTCGATTTTCCTGTACATACACATTTTGCAATCGATATCGAAATGATTCAAATAACTGGTTTAGCATATCTAAGTTAATTAACCTTCTTTATCTTACTGAAGTTTACATAAAGCCATAACGCCATAACGGCAGTATATTTATATGAATTCCGTTAACTTATATTTAGGTATAAAGTCGATTTTGTTGTACATACACATTTAGCAATCGATATCGAAATGCTTCAAATCATTAGTTTAACATATTTAAGTTACTTAACCCTCTTTTTCTTACTGAAGTCTGCAAAAGCCGTAACGGCATAACGGCAGTGCATTTAGAAGAATTACGTAATCTTATATTTAGGTATGAATTCGATTTTCTTGTATATACTCATTTAGCAATCGATATCGAAATGCTTCAAATCATTAGTTTAACATATTTAAGTTAATAAACCTTCTTTAACGTATTGAAGGTGATACAAAGCCATGGCGGCATAACGACAGTACATTTGGAACAATTCCGTAATCTTATATTTAGGTATAAAGTCGATTTTCTTGTATATACACATTTAGCAATCGATATCGAAATGCTTCACATCATTAGTGTAACATATTAAGTTAATAAAAATTTTTAAGCTTAATGAGGTCTACATAAACCCTTAACGGCATAACGGCAGTGCGTTTAGAAGAATTCCGTTATCTTATATATAGGGAAAAATTCGATTTTCTTTTATATACACATTTAATAAGCTATATCGAAATGCTTCAAATCATTAAATTAACATATTTAAGTTAATTAACCTTCTTTAACGTATTGAAGTTGATATAAAGCCATGGCGGCATAACGACAGCACATTTGGAAAAATTCCGTAATCTTATATTTACGATTTTCGATTTTCTTGTATTAACATATTTAGCAATCGATATCGAAATGCTTCAAATCATAAGTTTAACATATTTAAGACAATTATTCCCCTCTGTCTTACTGAAGTCTACATAAAGCCTTAACGGCATAACGACAGTACATTTGGAAGAATTCCGTAATCTTATATTTAGGTATATGTAAAGTCGATTTTCTTGTATATACACATTTAGCAATCGATATCGAAATGCTTCAAATCATTAGTTTTACATTTTCAAGTTATTTTTAATAAACCTTCTTTAACGCACTGAAGTTAACATAAAGCCTTAACGGTATAACTGCAAGGTATTTAGAAGAATTCCGTAATCTTATATTAAGGTATAAAGTCGATTTTCTTGTATATACTCATTTAGCAATCGATATCGAAATGCTTCAAATCATTAGTTTAACATATTTAAGTTAATTAACCATCTTAAACGTATTGAAGGTGAAATAAAGTCGTGGCGGCATAACGACAGTAATTTGGAAGAATTCGGTAATCTTATATTTAGGTATAAAATCGATTTTCTTGTATATATGCATTTAGAAATCGATATCGAAATGCTTCAAATCATTAGTTTAACATATTTAAGTTATCAAACCTTCTTTAATAAACTGAAGTTGACATAAAGCCATGGCGGATTAACGGCAGTGCATTTGGAAGAATTCCGTTATCCTATGCTTAGGTATAAAGTCAAGTTTTTTGTACTAGCACATTAAGCAATCGATATCGAAATGCTTCAAATCATTAGTTTAACATATTTAAGTTAAATTAACTTCTTTAACCTACCGAAGGTGACATGAAGCCATGGCGGCATAACGGCAGTGCAGTTAGAAGAATTCCATAATCTTATATTTAGGTATAAAGTCGATTTTCTTGTATATACTCATTTAGCAATTGATATCGAAATGCTTCAAAATATTAGTTTAACACATTTAAGTTAATTAACCCTATTTTTCATACTGAAGTCTACAAAAGCCTTAACGGCATAACAGCAGTGCATGTAGAAGAATTCCGTTATCTTTTATTTAGGTATAAAGTCGATATTGTTGTACATACACATATAGCAATCTATATCGAAATGCTTCAAATCATTAGTTTTACGTTTTCAAGTTATTTATAGTAAACCTTCTTTAACGCACTGAAGTTTACATAAAGCCTTAACGGTATAACTGCAGTGCATTTAAAAGAATTCCGTAATCTAATATTTAGGTACAAAGTCGATTTTATTGTATTTACACATTTAGCAATCGATATCGAAATGCTTCAAATCATAAGTTTAACATATTTAAGTTAATTATTCCCCTCTATCTTACTGAAGTCTACATAAAGCCTTAAGGGCATAACGGCAGTGCGTTTAGAAGAATTCCGTTATCTTATATTTAGGCATAAACTCGATTTTCTTGTATATACACATTTAGCTATCGATATCGAAATGCTTCAAATCATTTGTTTAACATATTAAGTTAATAAACATTTTTTAGCTTAATGAGGTCTACATAAAGCCTTAACGGTATAACGGCAGTGCATTTAGAAGAATTCCGTAATGTTATACTTTTATATTTAGGTATAAAGTCGATTTTGTTGTAATTACACATTTAGCAGTCGATATCGAAATGCTTCAAATCATTTGTTTAACATATTAAATTAATAAACATTTTTTAGCTTAATGAGGTCTACATAAAGCCTTAACGGTATAACGGCAGTGCATTTAGAAGAATTCCGTAATGTTATACTTTTATATTTAGGTATAAAGTCGATTTTGTTGTATTTACACATTTAGCAGTCGATATCGAAATGCTTCTAACCATTAGTTTAATATATTTAAAATAATTAACCTTCTTTAACGTATTGTAGTTGATACAAACCACGGCGGCATAACGACAGTACGTTTGGAAGAATTCCGTAATCTTATATTTAGGTATATGTAAAGTCGATTTTCTTGTATATACACATTTAGCAATCGATATCGAAATGCTTCAAATCATTAGTTTTACATTTTCAAGTTATTTATAATAAACCTTCTTTAACACACTGAAGTCTACATAAAGCCTTAACAGTATAACTGCAGTGCATTTAGAAGAATTCCGTAATCTTATATTAAGGTAAAAAGTCGATTTTCTTGTATTTACATATTTAGCAATCGATATCGAAATGCTCCAAGTCATTAGTTTAACATATTTTAGTTAACTAACCATCTTTAACGTATTGAAGGTGATATAAAGCCATGGCGGCATAACGACAGTAATTTGGAAGAATTCCGTAATCTTATATTTAGGTATAAAATCGATTTTCTTGTATATATGCATTTAGCAATCGATATCGAAATGCTTCAAATCATTAGTTTAACATATTTTAGTTAATTAACCCTCTTTATATTACTGAAGTCTACATAAAGCCTTATCGGTATAACGGCAATGCAGTTAGAAGAATTACGTAATGTTATATTTATGGATAAAGTCGATTTTCTTGTATATACACATTTAGCAATCGATATCGAAATGCTTCAAATCATTAGTTTCACATATTTAAGTTAATAAACCTTCTTTAACGAACTGAAGTTTGCATAAAACCATTACGGTAGAACGGCAGTGCATTTAGAAGAATCCCTTATCTTATATTTAGGTATAAAATCGATTTTCTTGTATATACACCTTTAACAATCTATATCGAAATGCTTCAAATCATTAGTTTAACATATTTAGGTAAATTAACCTTCTTAATCTTACTAAAGCCTTTACGGCAGAACGGCAGTGCATTTAGAATTCCGTTATCTTATATTTAGGTATAAAAGCGCTTTTTTTGTATATACACATTTAGCAATCGATATCGAAATGCTTCAAATAACTGGTTTAACATATGTATTTAAGTTATTTAGCCTACTTTGTCTTACTGGCGTTTACATAAAGCCTTATCGGCATGACGGCAGTGCATTTAGAAGAATTCCGTATTTTTATATTTAGGTATAAAGTCGATTGGGGCTTGGCAATAGTCACATTTTTGTTTCAACTTGGCTAACGCTCTAGCGGCTAAACTATTGGAAGGAGGTGGGTCAAACATAAAGCATTGGTTAGATAATTTAAAGAGCTCTCAGGAAAGTCTTCAATCTTTCTTCTACTCCTACAGGGCTTGACAATAGTCACATTTTTGTTTCAACTTTGATAACGCTCGGCTAAACTATTGGAATGAGGTGGGTCAAACATAAAGCATGGTTAGATAATTTAAAGGGCTCTCAGGAAAGCACCAAATTTTTCTTCTACTCCTACCAGGGGCTTGGCAATAGTCACATTTTTGTTTCAACATTGCTAACGCTGTGGCGGCTAATTTATTGGAACGAGATAAATCAAACAAAAAGCAATTGTTCGACAATTTAAAGAGCTCACAGGAAAGTCCCCAATTTTTCTTGTACTCCTACCAGGGGCTTGGCAATAGTCACATTTTTGTTTCAATTTTGCTAACGCTCTGAGGCTAAACTATTGGAACGAGGTGAGTCAAACATAAAGCATTGGATAGATAATTTAAATAGCTTTAAGGAAAGTCCCCAATTTTTCTACTACTCCTACCAGGGGCTTGGCAATAGTCACATTTTTGTTTCAACTTTGATAACGCTCTAGCGGCTAAACTATTGGAACGAGGTGGGTCAAACATAAAGCATTGGTTAGATAATTTAAAGAGCTTTCAGGAAAGTCTTCAATCTTTCTTCTAGTCCTATCAGGGGCTTGGCCATAGTCATATTTTTGTTTCACTTTTGATAACGCTCTAGCGGCTAAACTATTGGAACGAGGTGTGTCAAACATAAAGCATTGGTAAAATAATTTAAAGAGCTCTCAGGAAAGTCCCCAATATTTCTTTTACTCCTACCAGGGGCTTTGCAATAGTCACATTTTTGTATCAACTTTGATAACGCTCTGAGGCTAAACTTTTAGAACGAGGTGAGTCACACATAAAGCATTGGTTAGATAATTTAAAGAGCTCTCAGGAAAGTCTTCAATCTTTCTTCTACTTCTATCAGGGGCTTGGCAATAGTCACATTTTTGTTTCAACTTTGCTAACTCTCTAGCGGCTAAACCTAAATATAAGACTACGGATTTCTTCTTAATGCACTGCCGTTATGCCGCCATGGCTTTGTGTCACCTTCAATACGTTTAAGAAGGTTAATTAACTAAAATATGTTAAACTAATGATTTGAAGCATTTCGATATCGATTGCTTAATATGTATATACAAGAAAATCGAATTTATACCTAAATATAAGATAACGGAATTCTTCTAAATGCACTGCCGTTTTGCCGTTAAGGCTTTTGTAGACTTCAGTAAGACAAAGAGGATTAATTAACTTAAATATGTTAAACTTATGATTTTAAGCATTTCGATACCGATTGCTAAATGTGTATATACAAGAAAATCGACTTTATACCTAATTATAAGAATACGGAATTCACCCAAATATACTGCCGTTATGGCTTTATTTAAACTTCAGTAAGATAAAGAAGGTTAATTAACCTAAATATGCTAAACCAGTTATTTGAAGGTTTTCGATATCGATTGCTAAATGTGTAAATCCAAGAAAATCGACTACATACCTAAATATAAGATTACGGAATTCTTCTACATGCACTGCCATTATGGCGCCATGGCTTTATGTTTACTTCAGGCGTTAAAAAAGCTTTATTAACTTAAATATGTTAAACTAATCATTTGAAGCATTTCGATATCGATTGCTAAATGAGTATATACAAGAAAATCGAATTCATACTTAAATATAAGGTTACGTAATTCTTCTAAATGCACTGCCGTTATGGATTTATATTAACTTCAGTTCGTTAAAGAAGGTTTATTAACTTAAAAATGTTAAACCAGTTATTTGAAGCATTTCGATATCGATTGCTTAATGCATATATACAAGAAAATCGAATTTATACCTAAATATAAAACTACGGAATTCTTCCAAATGTACTGTCGATATGCCGCCATGGCTCTTTATCAACTTCAATACGTTGATGAAGGTTAATTAACTTAAATATGTTAAACTAATGATTTGAAGCATTTCGATATCGCTTGCTAAATGTGTATACTTAAGAAAATCGAATTTATACCTAAATATAAAATTATAACATTACGGAATTCTTCTAAATGCACTGCCGTTATACCATTAAGGCTTTAAGTAGACTTTAGTGAGCTAAAAAATGTTTATTATCTTAATATGTTAAACACATGATTTGCAGCATTTCGATATCGATAGCTAAATAAGTATATACAAGAAAATCAACTTTATACCTAAATATAAGATTACGGAATTCTTCCAAATGCACTGCCGTTATGGCTTTATATCAACTTCAATACATTAAAAAAGGTTAATTAACTTAAATATGTTAAACTAATGATTTGAAGCATTTCGATATCGATTGCCAAATATGTATATACAAGAAAATCGAATTTATACCATAATATAAGATAACGGAATTTTTCTAAATGCACTGCCGTTATGCCGTTAACGCTTTATGTAGACTTCAGTGCGTTAAAGAAGGTTTATTAACTTAAATATGTTAAACTAATGATTTGAAGCATTTCGATATCGATTGCTAAAAGTGTATATATAAGAAAATCGACTTTATACCTAAATATAAGATTACGGAATTCTTCCAAATATACTGTCTTTATGCCGCCATGGCTTTGTATCAACTTCAATACGTTAAAGAAGGTTAATTATTTTAAATATGTTAAGCTAATGGTTAGAAGCATTTCGATATCGATTGCTAGAAGTGTATATATAAGAAAATCGACTTTATACCTAAATATAAGGTGACGGAATACTTCTAAATGTACTGTCATTATGCCGCCATGGCTTTGTATCAACTTCAATTCGTTAAAGAAGGTTAATTATTTTAAATATGTTAAGCTAATGGCTTGAAGCATTTCGATACCGATTGCTAAATGTGCAAATACAAGAAAATCGACTACAAGCCTAAATATAAGATTACGGAATTCTTCTACATGCACTGCCATTATGGCGCCATGGCTTTATGTTAACTTCAGGCGCTAAAGAAGCTTTATTAACTTAAATATGTTAAACAAATGATTTGAAGAATTTCGATATCGCTTGCTAAATGTGTATATACAAGAAAATCGAATTTATACCTAAATATAAAATTATAACATTACGGAATTCTTCTAAATGCACTGCCGTTATACCGTTAAGGCTTTAAGTAGACTTTAGTGAGCTAAAAAATGTTTATTATCTTAATATGTTAAACACATGATTTGCAGCATTTCGATATCGATTGCTAAATGAGTATATGCAAGAAAATCGAATTTATACCTAAATATAAGATTACGTAATTCTTCTAAATGCACTGCCGTTATGGCTTTATATTAACTTCAGTTCGTTAAAGAAGGTTTATTAACTTAAATATGTTAAACAAGTTATTTGAAGCATTTCGATATCGATTGCTTAATGCATATATACAAGAAAATCGACTTTATACCTAAATATAAGATTACGGAATTCTTCCAAATGTACTGTCGTTATGCCGCCATGGCTTTGTATCAACTTCGATACGTTAACGAAGGTTAATTATTTTAAATATGTTAAACTAATGGTTTGAAGCATTTCGATATCGACTGCTAAATGTGTAAATACAAGAAAATCGACTTTACACCTAAATATAAAATTATAACATTACGGAATTCTTTTAAATGCACTGCCGTTATACCGTTAAGGCTTTATGTAGACTTCAGTAAGCTAAAAAATGTTTATTAACTTAATATGTTAAACTAATGATATGAAGCATTTCTATATCGATAGCTAAATATGTATATACAAGAAAATCGACTTTATACCTAAATATAAGATTATATAATTCTCCAACGTGCACTGCCGTTGTGCCGTTAAGGCTTTATGTAGACTTCAGTGAGTTAAAGAAGGTTTTTTAACTTAAATATGTTAAACAAATGAGCTGAAGCATTTCGATATCGATTGCTAAATGTGTATATACAAGAAAAACGATTTTATACCTAAATAAAAGATTACGGAAATTACCCAAATATACTGCCGTTATGCCGTTATGGCGTTTGTAAAGAAGGTTAATTATTTAAATATGTTAAGCTAATGGTTTGAAGCATTTCGATATCGATTGCTAAGTGCGTAAATACAAGAAAATCGACTTTATACCTAAGTATAAAATTATAACATTATGGAATTCTTCTAAATGCACTGCCGTTATGCCATTAGGGCTTTATGTAGACTTAAGTGAGTTAAAGAAGATTTATTAACTTAAATATATTAAACTAATGGTTTGAAGCATTTCGATATCGATTGCTTAATGCATATATACAAGAAAATCGACTTTATAACTAAATATAAGACTACGGAATTGTTCCAACTGTACTGTCGTTATGCCGCCACGGCTCTTTATCAACTTCAATACGTTGAAGAAGGTTAATTAACTTAAATTTGTTAAACAAATTATTTGAAGCATTTCGATATCGCTTGCTAAATGTGTATATACAAGAAAATCGAATTTATACCTAAATATAAAATTATAACATTACGGAATTCTTCTAAATGCACTGCCGTTATGCCGTTAAGGCTTTAAGTAGACTTTAGTGAGCTAAAAAATGTTTATTATCTTAATATGTTAAACACATGATTTGCAGCATTTCGATATCGATAGCTAAATAAGTATATACAAGAAAATCGACTTTATACCTAAATATAAGATTACGGAATTCTTCCAAATGCACTGCCGTTATGGCTTTATATCAACTTCAATACGTTAAAAAAGGTTAATTAACTTAAATATGTTAAACTAATGATGTGAAGCATTTCGATATCGATTGCCAAATATGTATATACAAGAAAATCGAATTTATACCTAAATATAAGATAACGGAATTTTTCTAAATGCACTGCCGTTATGCCGTTAACGCTTTATGTAGACTTCAGTGCGTTAAAGAAGGTTTATTAACTTAAATATGTTAAACTAATGATTTGAAGCATTTCGATATCGATCGCTAAAAGTGTATATACAAGAAAATCGACTTTATACCTAAATATAAGATTACGGAATTCTTCCAAATGTACTGTCAGTATGCCGCCATGGCTTTGTATGAACTTCAATACGTTAAAGAAGGTTAATTATTTTAAATATGTTAAGCTAATGGTTAGAAGCATTTCGATATCGATTGCTAAAAGTGTATATATAAGAAAATCGACTTTATACCTAAATATAAGATTACGGAATAATCCTAAATGTACTGTCACTATGCCGCCATGGCTTTGTATCAACTTCAATTCTGCCGTTATGCCATTAGGGCTTTATGTAGACTTAAGTGAGTTAAAGAAGATTTATTAACTTAAATATATTAAACTAATGGTTTGAAGCATTTCGATATCGATTGCTTAATGCATATATACAAGAAAATCGACTTTATACCTAAATATAAGACTACGGAATTGTTCCAACTGTACTGTCGTTATGCCGCCATGGCTTTGTATCAACTTCAATTCGTTAAAGAAGGTTAATTATTTTAAATATGTTAAGCTAATGGCTTGAAGCATTTCGATACCGATTGCTAAATGTGAAAAGTACAAGAAAATCGACTACAAGCCTAAATATAAGATTACGGAATTCTTCTACATGCACTGCCATTATGGCGCCATGGCTTTATGTTAACTTCAGGCGCTAAAGAAGCTTTATTAACTTAAATATGTTAAACAAATGATTTGAAGAATTTCGATATCGCTTGCTAAATGTGTATATACAAGAAAATCGAATTTATACCTAAATATAAAATTATAACATTACGGAATTCTTCTAAATGCACTGCCGTTATACCGTTAAGGCTTTAAGTAGACTTTAGTGAGCTAAAAAATGTTTATTATTTTAAAATATGTTAAACACATGATTTGCAGCATTTCGATATCGATTGCTAAATGAGTATATGCAAGAAAATCGAATTTATACCTAAATATAAGATTACGTAATTCTTCTAAATGCACTGCCGTTATGGCTTTATATTAACTTCAGTTCGTTAAAGAAGGTTTATTAACTTAAATATGTTAAACAAGTTATTTGAAGCATTTCGATATCGATTGCTTAATGCATATATACAAGAAAATCGACTTTATACCTAAATATAAGATTACGGAATTCTTCCAAATGTACTGTCGTTATGCCGCCATGGCTTTGTATCAACTTCGATACGTTAACGAAGGTTAATTATTTTAAATATGTTAAACTAATGGTTTGAAGCATTTCGATATCGACTGCTAAATGTGTAAATACAAGAAAATCGACTTTACACCTAAATATAAAATTATAACATTACGGAATTCTTTTAAATGCACTGCCGTTATACCGTTAAGGCTTTATGTAGACTTCAGTAAGCTAAAAAATGTTTATTAACTTAATATGTTAAACTAATGATATGAAGCATTTCTATATCGATAGCTAAATATGTATATACAAGAAAATCGACTTTATACCTAAATATAAGATTATATAATTCTCCAACGTGCACTGCCGTTGTGCCGTTAAGGCTTTATGTAGACTTCAGTGAGTTAAAGAAGGTTTTTTAACTTAAATATGTTAAACAAATGAGCTGAAGCATTTCGATATCGATTGCTAAATGTGTATATACAAGAAAAACGATTTTATACCTAAATAAAAGATTACGGAAATTACCCAAATATACTGCCGTTATGCCGTTATGGCGTTTGTAAAGAAGGTTAATTATTTAAATATGTTAAGCTAATGGTTTGAAGCATTTCGATATCGATTGCTAAGTGCGTAAATACAAGAAAATCGACTTTATACCTAAGTATAAAATTATAACATTATGGAATTCTTCTAAATGCACTGCCGTTATGCCATTAGGGCTTTATGTAGACTTAAGTGAGTTAAAGAAGATTTATTAACTTAAATATATTAAACTAATGGTTTGAAGCATTTCGATATCGATTGCTTAATGCATATATACAAGAAAATCGACTTTATAACTAAATATAAGACTACGGAATTGTTCCAACTGTACTGTCGTTATGCCGCCACGGCTCTTTATCAACTTCAATACGTTGAAGAAGGTTAATTAACTTAAATTTGTTAAACAAATTATTTGAAGCATTTCGATATCGCTTGCTAAATGTGTATATACAAGAAAATCGAATTTATACCTAAATATAAAATTATAACATTACGGAATTCTTCTAAATGCACTGCCGTTATGCCGTTAAGGCTTTAAGTAGACTTTAGTGAGCTAAAAAATGTTTATTATCTTAATATGTTAAACACATGATTTGCAGCATTTCGATATCGATAGCTAAATAAGTATATACAAGAAAATCGACTTTATACCTAAATATAAGATTACGGAATTCTTCCAAATGCACTGCCGTTATGGCTTTATATCAACTTCAATACGTTAAAAAAGGTTAATTAACTTAAATATGTTAAACTAATGATGTGAAGCATTTCGATATCGATTGCCAAATATGTATATACAAGAAAATCGAATTTATACCTAAATATAAGATAACGGAATTTTTCTAAATGCACTGCCGTTATGCCGTTAACGCTTTATGTAGACTTCAGTGCGTTAAAGAAGGTTTATTAACTTAAATATGTTAAACTAATGATTTGAAGCATTTCGATATCGATC
>CM050324.1:2516466-2533934 GCA_027475135.1 Bactrocera correcta
AATATGTTAAACTAATGATTTGAAGCATTTCGATATCGATTGATAAATGTGTATATACAAGAAAATCGATTTTATACCTAGATATAAGATTACGGAATTCTTCTACATGCACTGCCGTTATGCCGCCACGGCTTTATGTCACCTTCGGTAGGTTAAAAAAGGTAATGTAACTTAAATATGTTATATTTAGGTATGAATTCGATTTTCTTTTTATATACATATTTGGCAAGCGATATCGAAATGCTTCAAATCATTAGTTTAACATATTTAAGTTAATTAACCTTCTTTAACGTATTGAAGTTGATATAAAGCCATAACGGCAGTGCATTTGGAAGAATTCCGTAATCTTATATTTAGGTTTGTAGTCGAGTTTCTTGGATTTACACATTTAGCAATCGATATCGAAAATCTTCAAATAACTGGTTTAGCATATTTAGGTTAATTAACCTTCTTTATCTTACTGAAGATTAAATAAAGCCATAACGGCAGTATATTTGAGTGAATTCCGTAATCTTTTATTTAGATATAAAATCGATTTTCTTGTATATACACATTTAGCAATCGATATCGTAATGCTTCAACTCATTAGTTTAACATATTTAAGTTAATAAACCTTCTTTAACGATCTGAAGTTGGCATAACGGCAGTGGATGTAGAAGAATTCCGTAATCTTGTATTTAGGTATAAAGTCGATTTTCTTGTATATACATATTTAGCTATCGATATCGAAATGATTCAAATCATTTGTTTAACATATTAAATTAATAAACATTTTTTAGCTTACTAAAGTCTACATAAAGCCTTAACGGTATAACGGCAGTGCATTTAGAAGAATTCCGTAATGTTATAATTTTATATTTAGGTATAAAGTCGATTTTCTTGTATTTGCACATTTAGCAATCGATATCGAAATTCTTCAAACCATTAGTTTAACATATTTAAAATAATTAACCTTCTTTAACGTATTGAAGTTGATACAAAGCCATGGCGGCATAATGACAGTAGGATTGGAAGAATTCCGTAATCTTATATTTAGGTATAAAGTCGATTTTCTTGTATATACACATTTAGCAATCGATATCGAAATGCTTTAAATCATTAGTTTAACATATTCAAGTTAACAAACCTTCTTTAACGCACTGAAGTCGACATATAGCGTTAACGGCATAACGGCAGTGCATATAGAAGAACTCCGTTATCTTATATTTAGGTATAAATTCGATTTTCTTGTATATACATATTTGGCAAGCGATATCGAAATGCTTTAAATCATTAGTTTAACATATTTAAGTTAATTAACCTTCTTTAACGTATTGCAGTTGATATAAAGTCATAACGGCAGTGCATTTGGAAGAATTCCGTAATCTTATATTTGGGTATAAAGTTGATTTTCTTTTATATACACATTTCGATATCCATATCGAAATGCTTGAAATCATTAGTTTAACATATTAAGTTAATAAAATTTTTTAGCTTACTGAAGTCAAAATAAAGCCTTAGCGGTATAACGGCAGTGCCGTAATGTTATAATATTATATTTAGGTATAAATTCGATTTTCTTGTATATACAAATTTAGCAAGCGATATCGAAATGCTTCAGACCATTAGTTTAACATATTTTAGTTAGTTAACCTTCTTTAACGTATTGAAGTTGATAAAGAGCCATGGCGGCATAACGACAGCACATTTGGAAGAATTCCGTCTTATATTTAGGTATAAAGTCGATTTTCTTGTATATATGCATTAAGCAATCGATATCGAAAAGCTTCAAATAACTGGTTTAACATTTTTAAGTTAATCAACCTTCTTTAACAAACTGAAGTTAATATAAAGCCATAACGGCATAACGACAGTGCGTTTGGAAGAATTCCGTAGTCTTATATTTAGGCATAAAGTCGATTTTCTTGTACATACACATTTTTTAATCGATATCGAAATACTTCAAATCATTATTTTAACATATTTAAGTTAATAAACCTTCTTCAACGATCTGAAGTTGGCTTAAAGCCATGGCGGCATAACGACAGTACATTTGGAAGAATTCCGTAGTCTTATATCTAGGTATGAATTCGATTTTCTTGTATATACATATTTGGCAAGCGATATCGAAATGCTTCAAATCATTAGTTTAACATATTTAAGTTAATTAACCTTCTTTAACGTATTGAAGTTGATATAAAGCCATAACGGCAGTGCATTTGGAAGATTTCCGTAATCTTATATTTAGGTATAAAGTCGATTTTCTTTTACATACACATTTAGCTATCGATATCGAAATGCTTCAAATAATAGTTTAACATATTCAGTTAATAAACATATTTTAGCTTACTGAAGTCTGCATAAAGCCTTAACGGTATAACGGCAGTGCATTTAGAAGAATTCCGTAATGTTATAATTTTATATTTAGGTGTAAAGTCGATTTTCTTGTATTTACTCATTAACAGTCGATATCGAAATGCTTCAAATAACTGGTTTAACATATTTAAGTTAATTAACCTTCTTTAACGAACTGAAGTTAATATAAAGCCATAACGGCAGTGCATTTAGAAGAATCCCGTAATGTTATAATTTTATATTTAGGTATAAATTCGATTTTCTTGTATATACACATTTAGCAAGCGATATCGAAATGCTTCAAATCATTAGTTTAACATATTTAAGTTAATTAACCTTCCTTATCGTATTGAAGTTGATAAAGAGCCATGCCGGCATAACCACAGTACATTTGGAATAATTCCGTAGTCTTATATTTAGGTATAAAGTTGATTTTCTTGTATATATGCATTAGGCAATCGATATCGAAATGCTTCAAATAACTGGTTTAACATATTTAAGTTAATAAACCTTTTTTAACGAAATGAAGTTAATATAAAGCCATAACGGCATAACGGCAGTGCGTGTGGAAGAATTACGTAATCTTATATTAAGGTATAAAGTCGATTTTCTTGTATTTACATATTTAGCAATCGATATCGAAATGCCTCAAATCATTAGTTTAACATATTTAAGTTAATTAACCATCTTAAACGTATTGAAGGTGAAATAAAGCCATGGCGGCATAACGACAGTAATTTGGAAGAATTCCGTAATCTTATATTTAGGTATAAAGTCGATTTTCTTTTATATACACATTTAGATATCCATATCGAAATGCTTGAAATCATTAGTTTAACATATTAAGTTAATAAACATTTTTTAGCTTACTAAAGTCTACGTAAAGCCTTAACGGTATAACGGCAGTGCATTTAGAAGAATTCCGTAATGTTATAATTTTATATTTAGGTATAAAGTCGATTTTCTTGTACACACACATTTTGCAATCGATATCGAAATGATTCAAAAAACTGGTTTAGCATATTTAAGTTAATTAACCTTCTTTATCTTACTGAAGTTTACATAAAGCCATAACGGCATAACGGCAGTACATTTGGAACAATTCCGTAATCTTATATTTAGGTATAAAGTCGATTTTCTTGTATATACACATTTAGCAATCGATATCGAAATGCTTCACATCATTAGTTTAACATATTAAGTTAATAAAAATTTTTAAGCTTAATGTGGTCTACATAAACCCTTAACGGCATAACGGCAGTGCGTTTAGAAGAATTCCGTCATCTTATATATAGGGAAAAATTCGATTTTCTTTTATATACACATTTAGCAAGCTATATCGGAATGCTTCAAATCATTAAATTAACATATTTAAGTTAATTAACCTTCTTTAACGTATTGAAGTTGATATAAAGCCATGGCTGCATAACGACAGCACATTTGGAAAAATTCCGTAATCTTATATTTACGATTTTCGATTTTCTTGTATTAACATATTTAGCAATCGATATCGAAATGCTTCAAATCATAAGTTTAACATATTTAAGTTAATTATTCCCCTCTATCTTACTGAAGTCTACATAAAGCCTTAACGGCATAACGACAGTACATTTGGAAGAATTCCGTTATCTTATATTTAGGTATATGTAAAGTCGATTTTCTTGTATGTACACATTTAGCAATCGATATCGAAATGCTTCAAATCATTAGTTTTACATTTTCAAGTTATTTTTAATAAACCTTCTTTAACGCACTGAAGTTAACATAAAGCCTTAACGGTATAACTGCAGTGCATTTAGAAGAATTCCGTAATCTTATATTAAGGTATAAAGTCGATTTTCTTGTATTTAGCAATCGATATCGAAATGCTTCAAATCATTAGTTTAACATATTTAAGTTAATTAACCATCTTAAACGTATTGAAGGTGAAATAAAGCCATGGCGGCATAACGACAGTAATTTCGAAGAATTCGGTAATCTTATATTTAGGTATAAAGTCGATTTTCTTGTATATATGCATTTAGAAATCGATATCGAAATGCTTCAAATCATTAGTTTAACATATTTAAGTTATCAAACCTTCTTTAAAGAACTGAAGTTGACATAAAGCCATGGCGGATTAACGGCAGTGCATTTGGAAGAATTCCGTTATCCTATGTTTAGGTATAAAGTCAAGTTTCTTGTACTAGCACATTTAGCAATCGATATCGAAATGCTTCAAATCATTAGTTTAACATATTTAAGTTAATAAACCTTCTTTAACGTATTGAAGGTGATACAAAGCCATGGCGGCATAACGACAGTACATTTGGAACAATTCCGTAATCTTATATTTAGGTATAAAGTCGATATTCTTGTATATACACATTTAGTAATCGATATCGAAATGCTTCAAATCATTAGTTTAACATATTTAAGTTAATTATCCTTCTTTTTCTTACTGAAGTTTACATAAAGCCATAACGGTATAACGGCAGTGCATTTGGAAGAATTCCGTAATCTTATATTTAGGAATAAAGTCGATTTTTTGTGTATACGCATTTAGCAATCGATATCGAGATGGTTCAACTCATTAGTTTAACATATTTAAGTTAATATACCTTCTTTAATGATCAGAAGTTTGCATATAGCCATGATGGCATAACGGCAGTGCATGTAGAAGAATTCCGTAATCTTATATTTAGGTATAAAGTTGATTTTCTTGTATATACACATTTAGCTATCGATATCGAAATGCTTCAAATCATTAGTTTAACATATTTAAGTTAATAAACCTTCTTTAACGCACTGAAGTCTACATAAAGCTTTAACGGTATAACTGCAGAGCATTTAGAAGAATTCCGTAATCTTATATTATGGTATAAAGTCGATTTTCTTGTATTTACATATTTAGCAATCGATATCGAAATGCTTCAAATCATTAGTTTAACATATTTAAGTTAACAAACCTTCTTTAACGAACTGAAGTTGACTAAAGCCATGGCGGATTAACGGCAGTGCATTTGGAAGAATTCCGTTATCCTATGTTTAGGTATAAAGTCAAGTTTCTTGTACATTTAGCAATCGATATCGAAATGCTTCAAATCATTAGTTTAAAATATTTAAGCTAAATTACCTTCTTTAACCTACCGAAGGTGACATGAAGCCATGGCGGCATAACGGCATTGCAGTTAGAAGAATTCCATAATCTTATATTTAGGTATAAAGTCGATTTTCTTGTATATACTCATTTAGCAATCGATATCGAAATGCTTCAAAATATTAGTTTAACATATTTAAGTTAATTAACCCTTTTTTTCATACTGAAGTTATACCGCCATGGCTTTATGTTATCTTCAGTGCGTTAAAGAAGGCTTATTAACTTAAATATGTTAAAATAATGATTTGAAACATTTCGATATATATTGACTTTATATCTAAATATAAGATTATACCTAAATGTAAGATTACGTAATTCTTTTGAATGCACTGCCGTTATCCCGTTAAGGCTTGATGTAGCCTTCAGGAAGATAAATAGGGTTAATTAACTTAAATATGTTAAACTAATGATTTGAAGTGTTTCGATATCGATTTCTAAATGCATATATACAGGCAAATCGGCATTATACCTGAATATAATATTACGGAATTCTTCCAAATTACTGTCGTTATGCCGCCACGGCTTTATTTCACCTTCAATACGTTAAAGATGGTTAATTAACTTAAATATGTTAAACTAATGATTTGAAGCATTTCGATATCGATTGCTAAATATGTAAATACAAGAAAATCGACTTTATACCTTAATATAAGATTACGGAATTCTTCTGAATGCACTGCAGTTATCCCGTTAAGGCTTTATGTAGACTTCAGTGTGTTAAAGAAGGTTTACTATAAATAACTTGAAAATGTAAAACTAATGATTTGAAGCATTTCGATATCGAATGCTAAATATGTATATACAAGAAAATCGACTTTACATATACCTAAATATAAGATTACGGAATTCTTCCAAATGTACTGTCGTTATGCCGCCATGGTTTGTATCAACTACAATACGATAAAGAAGGTTAATTATTTTAACCTTCAAGAAGTCGCGCGTAGTTTTTTCGACCGCCCATGGTGAATAAAGTATTATAATTTTTGTGTATATAATCCCAGATATTTGGTAGCTCTAGTAGCTTGAGGTTAGTTCATTTCCAATCGAATGCACTATTTCCGTCTCTTTTTAACGCTTGTCGACTGTTTATAGCGAGCATTTACTTCAGTTGCCTCTCGTCGTCGAAAAGACTACGCGAATAAGTGAAAGTGAAATAATGAAATTTCTCCTAGAGGAAGATGATGAAAGTGATGAAACTTTAAGTGATGAAGGATCAGAAGTCTCTGACCCCTTGTCTGATGTGGAATGTAATGAGGAATCAGAAATATCTGAATGTAGACCAGATGTGGAATCTGATGAAGAAATGGAACATTCAAACGAAGAAAGTAACTCGGAAGAGGAAAACATTCCTTTGGCTGATAGAGCTGCATACTTCATGGCACGTGATCATGTTACAAAATGGAAAAAATCAAATAGTGATAGAGTCAGGTATCCACCCCATAATATTCTGACTCAAGAGGCTGGTGTTCTTGGAAAAGGCGTGGGCGTAACAACATCTCTAAAAGCATGGGATTTGTTCATATGCGATAAAATTATAACGACAGTAGTAAAATATACTAACGAATTTATACAGAAAAAAGAAAGCGCATACTCCAGAGTTCGAGATTGTAAAACTACCGATTCTGTTGAGATTCGGGCCCTGTTCGGATTATTATATATTGCTGGAACCTTACGTATGTCTCATGGAAACTTGGAGGATGTGTATAGTGATGCTACTGGTATTGTCATATTTCCAAATACTATGCCTTTGAAAAGGATGAAATTTCTTCTAAACTCTCTTCGGTTTGATGATGCATCCACAAGAAGTTTTCGCCGAGCCCAAGATAAAGCTGCGCCCATACAAGAAGTGCTAAATATGTTCACAGAAAACTGCCTTTCTCCTTATTCTGTTGGTAAGAATGTTGTATAGATGAAATGATGTGCGGAAAATGTCCTTTTAGACAATACAACAAATCAAAACCTGACAAATATGGGCTAAAGATTTATGCACTAGTGGATTCAAAAAACTTTTACACGTTGAATATTGAGCTTTATGCTGGAAGACAACCAGAAGGACCTTTTCAAATCAGTAATTCAGGAAGTGATGTTGTAAAAAGGTTAATTTCACCAATTTCTGGAACCGGGCGAAATTTGACCATTGATAACTGGTTCACCAGCATTCCTTTGGTAAAAGATTTAGCCACAAATGATAAAATGTCTGTTGTTGGCACTTTGCGTAAAAATAAAAAAGAAATTCCCCCGTGTTTCATTGCGAAGGGAAATCCAGAGTATTCTAGTCAATTTGGGTTTTCAAATATTTCTACCCTGGTATCGTATGTACCTAAAAAGAACCGATCTGTTGTTCTGATTTCATCACTTCATCGTACAGCTGAAATTGACACCAGCACTAACGAGAAACGAAAACCAGCTATTATAACTTTTTACAATAAAACAAAAGGTGGAGTTGATGAAGTGGATAAAAAGGTAAAACTGTATTCCGTATCAAGGAAGTGCAATAGGTGGCCATTGACGCTCTTTTTTCGCTTGCTAAATATTGCTGGAGTAATGGTAATTTTGAGAGAAAATGGTGTAGTTATCGAAAAAATATTGCTGGAGTAATGGTAATTTTGAGAGAAAATGGTGTAGTTATCGAAAAAAGACGTACATTTCTACGCGAATTGGGAATAGAAATGACGAAAGAACATATGAAAAGAAGAGCTGATAAAAACTTACCAAGAAATTTGAAAAGAAAAATAAGAGGTTTTTTGAAATTAGATGATGAGCCCAATAGTGAGGCAAGTACATCCGAAGTCAGTAGAGGAAGCTGCAAAATATGTCCAGCAAAAAAAAGAAGGCAGACAAAAACCCAATGCAAAATCTGCGAAAGAAATATTTGTCGAGACCACACGGTATTTATTTGCAATGAGTGTTTTGTGACCGATGAATCTGATGAATCTGACTATTGAACTATTCTAACTTTCTAATAAGATATTAATGTATTTACTTTCTTTTCAATGTATTCTATGACTTTTATGTTTTCCCCAAATTTTGAAAAAAATTTGTTTGGTTTTGTGTTAAGATTCACGAATTTACTTTGCATTCAATGAATTATATTACTTTTTATGTTTTTCCCTCATTTATTATGACAAAAAAAAAATACTTTTCCTGTAAAATATTATTTTATGATTACATAATACTTAAAACTAATAAAAAAAATGAATTCCACAACTTTATCCACTTTAAATCTCACATTTCAAATGAGGCGTCGAAAAGACTACGCGCGACCGCTTTTGTTACAAAAGATGGCGCGCCCGCTTGAAGGTTAAATATGTTAAACTAATGGTTTGAAGCATTTCGATATCGACTGCTAAATGTATAAATACAACAAAATCGACTTTATACCTAAATATAAAATTATAACATTACGGATTTCTTCTAAATGCACTGCCGTTATACCGTTAAGGCTTTATGTAGACCTCATTAAGCTAAAAAATGTTTATTAACTTAATATGTTAAACTAATGATTTGAAGCATTTCGATAGCTAAATGTGTATATACAAGAAAATCGACTTTATACCTGAATATAAGATTACGGAATTCTTCTACATGCACTTCCGTTATGCCGCCATGGCTTTATATCAACTTCAATATGTTAAAGAAGGTTAAATAACTTAAATATGTTAAACTAATGATTTGAAACATTTCGATATCGATTGCTAAATGAGTATATACAAGAAAATCGAATTCATACCTAAATATAAGATAACGGAATTCTTCTAAACGCACTGCCGTTATGCCGTTAAGGCTTTATGTAGACTTCAGAAAGATAGAGGGGAATAATTAACTTAAATATGTTAAACTTATGATTTGAAGCATTTCGATATCGATTGCTAAATATGTAAATACAAAAAAATCGACTTTGTACCTATATATAAGATTACGAAATTCTTTTAAATGCACTGCAGTTATAACGTTAAGGCTTTATGTAGACTTCAGTGCGTTAAAGAAGGTTTATTATAAATAACTTGAAAATGTAAAACTAATGATTTGAAGCATTTCGATATCGATTGCTAAATGAGTATATACAAGAAAATCGACTTTATACCTAAATATAAGATTATAAAATTCTTCTAAATGCACTGCCGTTATGCCGTTAAGGCTTTTGTAGACTTCAGTATGAAAAAGAGGGTTAATTAACTTAAATATGTTAAACTAATGATTTGAAGCATTTCGATATCGATTGCTAAATGTGTATGTACAAAAAAATCGACTTTATACCTAAATATAAGACAACGGAATTCATATAAATATACTGCCGTTATGCCGTTATGGCTTTATGTAAACTTCAGTAAGATAAAGAAGGTTAATTAACTCAAATATGTTAAACCAGTTATCTGAAGCATTTCGATATCTATTGCGAAATGTATACATACAAGAAAATCGAATTTATACCTAAATATAAGATAACGGAATTCTTCCACACGTACTGTCGTTATGCCGCCATGGCTTTTTATCACCTTCATTACGTTAAAGAAGGTTAATTATTTTAAATGTGTAAATACAAGAAAATCGACTTTATACCTAAATATAAAATTATAACAAAACGGAATTCTTCTAAATGCACTGCCATTATACCGTTAAGGCTTTATGTAGACTTCAGTAAGCTAAAAAATGTTTATTAACTTAATATATTAAACTAATGATTAGAAGCATTTCGATATCGATAGCAAAATGAGTATATACAAGAAAATCAATTTTATACCTATATATAAGATTACGGAATTCTTTTCATGCACTGCCGCTATGCCGTTAAGGTTTTTGTAGACTTCAGTGAGATAAAGAAGGTTAATTAACTTAAATATGCTAAACTACTGATTTGAAGCACTTCGATATCAATTGCTAAATAAATAAATACAAGAAAATCGAATTCATACCTAAATATAAGACTACGGAATTCTTCCAAATGTACTGTCGTTATGCCGCCATGGCTCTTTATCAACTTCAATACGTTAAAGGAGGTTAATTAACTTAAATATGTTAAACTAATGATTTGAAGCATTTCGATATCGATTGCTAAATGTGTATATACAAGAAAATCGATTTTATACCTAGATATAAGATAACGGAATTTTTCTACATGCACTGCCGTTATGCCGCCATGGCTTTATGTCACCGTCGGTAGGTTAAAAAAGGTAATTTAACTTAAATATGTTAAACTAATGATTTGAATCATTTCGATGTCGATTGCTAAATGTGCTAGTACAAGAAACCTGACTTTATACCTAAACATAGGATAACGGAATTCTTCCAAATGCACTGCCGCTATTCCGCCATGGCTTTATGTCAACTTCAGATCGTTAGAGAAGGTTTATTAACTTAAATATGTTAAACTAATGAAGCATCTCGATATCGATTGCTAAATGTGTATATACAAGAAAATCGACTTTATACCTAAATATAAGATTACGGAATTTTTCTACATGCACTGCCGTTATGCCGCCATGGCTTTATGTTAACTTCAGTGCGTTAAAGAAGCTTTATTAACTTAAATATGTTAAGCTAATGATTTGAAGCATTTCGATTTCGATTGCTAAATGTGTATATACAAGAAAATCGAATTCATACCTAAATATAAGATCACGTAATTCTTCTACATGCACTGCCGTTATGCCGCCATGGCTTTATGACAACTTCAGTTCGTTGAAGAAGGTTCATTAACTTAAATATGTTAAACTAATGAATTGAAGCATCGCGATATCGATTGCTAAATGTGTATATAAAAGAAAATCGACTTTATACCTAAATATAAGATAAAGGAATTCTTCTAATGCACTGCCGATATGCCGCCATGGCTTTAAGCCAACTTCAGATCGTTGAAGAAGGTTTATTAACTTAAATATGTTAAAATAATGATTTGAAGTATTTCGATATCGAGTGCTAAATGGGTATATACAAGAAAATCGACTTTATACCTAATTATAAGGTTACGTAATTCTTCTAAATGCACTGCCGTTATGCCGTTAGGCTTTATGTAGACTTCTGTAAGATAAAGAGGGTTAATTAGCTTAAATATGTTAAACTAATGATTTGAAGCATTTCGATATCGATTGATAAATGTGTATATACAAGAAAATCGATTTTATACCTAGATATAAGATTACGGAATTCTTCTAAATGCACTGCCGTTATGCCGTTAAGGCTTTTTGTAGACTTCAGTAAGATAAAGAGGGTTAATTAGCTTAAATATGTTAAACTAATGATTTGAAGCATTTCGATATCGATTGTAAATGTGTATATACAAGAAAATCGACTTTATACCTAAAGATAAGATTACGGAATTCTTCTACATGCACTGCCGTTATGCCGCCATGGCTTTATGACAACTTCAGTGCGTTGAAGAAGGGTTGTTAACTTAAATATGTTAAACTAATGATTTGAAGCTTCTCGATATCGATTGCTAAATGTGTATATACAAGAAAATCGACTTTATACCTAAATATAAGATTACGGAATTCTTCCAAATGCACTGCCGTTATGCCGCCATGGCTTTATGACAACTTCAGTTCGTTGAAGAAGGTTTATTAACTTAAATATGTTAAACTAATGATTTGAAGCATCTCGATATCGATTGCTAAATGTGTATATACAAGAAAATCGACTTTATACCTAAATTATAAGATTACGGAATTCTTCTAAATGCACTGCCGTTATACCGTTAAGGCTTTATGTAGACTTCATTAAGTAAAGAAGGTTTATTAACTTAAATATGTTAAACTAATGATTTGAAGCATTTCGATATCGATTGCTAAATGTGTAATACAAGAAAATCGACTTTATACCTAATATAAGACTTACGGAATTCTTCTAAATGCACTGCCGTTATGCCGTTAAGGCTTTTAGTAGACTTCATAAGTAAAGAAGGTTAATTAACTTAAATATGTTAAACTAATGATTTGAAGCATTTCGATATCGATTGCTAAATGTGTATATACAAGAAAATCGACTTTATACCTAAATATAAGATAACGGAATTCTTCTAAATGCACTGCCGTTATGCCGCCATGGCTTTATGTCAACTTCAGTAAGATAGAGAAAGTTAATTAACTCAAATATGTTAAACCAGTTTTCTGAAGCATTTCGATATCGATTGCGAAATGTATACATACAAGAAAAGCGAATTTATACCTAAATATAAGATTACGGAATTCTTCCACATGTACTGTCGTTATGCCGCCATGGATTTTTATCACCTTCAATACGTTAAAGAAGGTTAATTATTTTAAATATGTTAAACTAGTGGTTTGAAGCATTTCGATATCGATTGCTAAATGTGTAAATACAAGAAAATCGACTTTATACCTAAATATAAAATTATAACATTACGAAATTCTTCTAAATGCACTGCCATTTACCGTTAAGGCTTTATGTAGACTTCAGTAAGATAGAGGGGAATAATTAACTTAAATATGTTAAACTTATGATTTGAAGCATTTCGATATCGATTGCTAAATATGTAAATACAAAAAAATCGACTTTGTACCTAAATATAAGATTACGGAATTCTTTTAAATGCACTGCAGTTATACCGCTAAGGCTTTATGTAGAATTCAGTGCGTTAAAGAAGGTTTATTATAAATAACTTGAAAATGTAAAACTAATGATTTGAAGCATTTCGATATCGATTGCTAAATGAGTATATACAAGAAAATCAATTTTATACCTATATATAAGATTACGGAATTCTTTTCATGCACTGCCGCTATGCCGCCATGGCTATATGCCAACTTCAGATCGTTAAAGAAGCTTTATTAACTTAAATATGTTAAAATAATGATTTGAGGTATTTCGATATCGAGTGCTAAATGAGTATATACAAGAAAATCGACTTTATACCTAATTATAAGGTTACGTAATTCTTCTAAATGCACTGCCGTTATGCCGTTAAGGCTTTATGTAGACTTCAGTAAGATAAAGAGGGTTAATTAACTTAAATATGTTAAACTAATGATTTGAAGCATTTCGATATCGATTGATAAATGTGTATATACAAGAAAATCGATTTTATACCTAGATATAAGATTACGGAATTCTTCTACATGCACTGCCGTTATGCCGCCACGGCTTTATGTCACCTTCGGTAGGTTAAAAAAGGTAATGTAACTTAAATATGTTATATTTAGGTATGAATTCGATTTTCTTGTATATACATATTTGGCAAGCGATATCGAAATGCTTCAAATCATTAGTTTAACATATTTAAGTTAATTAACCTTCTTTAACGTATTGAAGTTGATATAAAGCCATAACGGCAGTGCATTTGGAAGAATTCCGTAATCTTATATTTAGGTATAAAGTCGATTTTCTTTTACATACACATTTAGCTATCGATATCGAAATGCTTCAAATAATAGTTTAACATATTCAGTTAATAAACATATTTTAGCTTACTGAAGTCTGCATAAAGCCTTAACGGTATAACGGCAGTGCATTTAGAAGAATTCCGTAATGTTATAATTTTATATTTAGGTGTAAAGTCGATTTTCTTGTATTTACTCATTAACAGTCGATATCGAAATGCTTCAAATAACTGGTTTAACATATTTAAGTTAATTAACCTTCTTTAACGAACTGAAGTTAATATAAAGCCATAACGGCAGTGCATTTAGAAGAATCCCGTAATGTTATAATTTTATATTTAGGTATAAATTCGATTTTCTTGTATATACACATTTAGCAAGCGATATCGAAATGCTTCAAATCATTAGTTTAACATATTTAAGTTAATTAACCTTCCTTATCGTATTGAAGTTGATAAAGAGCCATGCCGGCATAACCACAGTACATTTGGAATAATTCCGTAGTCTTATATTTAGGTATAAAGTTGATTTTCTTGTATATATGCATTAGGCAATCGATATCGAAATGCTTCAAATAACTGGTTTAACATATTTAAGTTAATAAACCTTTTTTAACGAAATGAAGTTAATATAAAGCCATAACGGCATAACGGCAGTGCGTGTGGAAGAATTACGTAATCTTATATTAAGGTATAAAGTCGATTTTCTTGTATTTACATATTTAGCAATCGATATCGAAATGCTTCAAATCATTAGTTTAACATATTTAAGTTAATTAACCATCTTAAACGTATTGAAGGTGAAATAAAGCCATGGCGGCATAACGACAGTAATTTGGAAGAATTCCGTAATCTTATATTTAGGTATAAAGTCGATTTTCTTTTATATACACATTTAGATATCCATATCGAAATGCTTGAAATCATTAGTTTAACATATTAAGTTAATAAACATTTTTTAGCTTACTAAAGTCTACGTAAAGCCTTAACGGTATAACGGCAGTGCATTTAGAAGAATTCCGTAATGTTATAATTTTATATTTAGGTATAAAGTCGATTTTCTTGTACACACACATTTTGCAATCGATATCGAAACGATTCAAAAAACTGGTTTAGCATATTTAAGTTAATTAACCTTCTTTATCTTACTGAAGTTTACATAAAGCCATAACGGCATAACGGCAGTACATTTGGAACAATTCCGTAATCTTATATTTAGGTATAAAGTCGATTTTCTTGTATATACACATTAAGCAATCGATATCGAAATGCTTCACATCATTAGTTTAACATATTAAGTTAATAAAAATTTTTAAGCTTAATGTGGTCTACATAAACCCTTAACGGCATAACGGCAGTGCGTTTAGAAGAATTCCGTCATCTTATATATAGGGAAAAATTCGATTTTCTTTTATATACACATTTAGCAAGCTATATCGAAATGCCTCAAATCATTAAATTAACATATTTAAGTTAATTAACCTTCTTTAACGTATTGAAGTTGATATAAAGCCATGGCTGCATAACGACAGCACATTTGGAAAAATTCCGTAATCTTATATTTACGATTTTCGATTTTCTTGTATTAACATATTTAGCAATCGATATCGAAATGCTTCAAATCATAAGTTTAACATATTTAAGTTAATTATTCCCCTCTATCTTACTGAAGTCTACATAAAGCCTTAACGGCATAACGACAGTACATTTGGAAGAATTCCGTTATCTTATATTTAGGTATATGTAAAGTCGATTTTCTTGTATGTACACATTTAGCAATCGATATCGAAATGCTTCAAATCATTAGTTTTACATTTTCAAGTTATTTTTAATAAACCTTCTTTAACGCACTGAAGTTAACATAAAGCCTTAACGGTATAACTGCAGTGCATTTAGAAGAATTCCGTAATCTTATATTAAGGTATAAAGTCGATTTTCTTGTATTTACATATTTAGCAATCGATATCGAAATGCTTCAAATCATTAGTTTAACATATTTAAGTTAATTAACCATCTTAAACGTATTGAAGGTGAAATAAAGCCATGGCGGCATAACGACAGTAATTTCGAAGAATTCGGTAATCTTATATTTAGGTATAAAGTCGATTTTCTTGTATATATGCATTTAGAAATCGATATCGAAATGCTTCAAATCATTAGTTTAACATATTTAAGTTATCAAACCTTCTTTAAAGAACTGAAGTTGACATAAAGCCATGGCGGATTAACGGCAGTGCATTTGGAAGAATTCCGTTATCCTATGTTTAGGTATAAAGTCAAGTTTCTTGTACTGGCACATTTAGCAATCGATATCGAAATGCTTCAAATCATTAGTTTAACATATTTAAGTTAATAAACATTTCTTTAACGTATTGAAGGTGATACAAAGCCATGGCGGCATAACGACAGTACATTTGGAACAATTCCGTAATCTTATATTTAGGTATAAAGTCGATTTTCTTGTATATACACATTTAGTAATCGATATCGAAATGCTTCAAATCACTAGTTTAACATATTTAAGTTAATTATCCTTCTTTTTCTTACTGAAGTTTACATAAAGCCATAACGGTATAACGGCAGTGCATTTGGAAGAATTCCGTAATCTTATATTTAGGAATAAAGTCGATTTTTTGTGTATACACATTTAGCAATCGATATCGAAATGTTCAAATCATTAGTTTTAAAATATTTAAGTTAATAAACCTTCTTTAAGACGAAGTTCATAAAGCTTTTGGATAACGCAGTGCATTTAGAAGAATTCCGTAATCTTATATTAGGTATAAAGTGATTTTCTTGTATTTACAATTTAACAAACGATATCGAAATGCTTCAAATCATTAGTTTAACATATTTAAGTTAAAAACCTTCTTTTAAAGAAATGAAGTTACTAAAGCCTCGGATTTAAAGGGAGTGCATTTGGGAAAAATTCCGTTATCCTATTTTGGTATAAAGTCAATTTCTTGTACATTTACAATCGATATCGAAATGCTTCAAATCATTAGTTTAAAATATTTAAGTAAAACCTTCTTTAACCACCGAAGGTGACTAAGCCATGGCGGATAACGGCATTTCATTGAAGAATTCCTAAACTTTTTTTAGGTATAAAGTCATTTTTTTGTTTTTCCCTTTAGCAATCGATATCGAAAGCTTCAAAAAATTAGTTTAAATATTTAAGTTAATTAACCCCTTTTTTTCTACGAAGTTACAAAAGCCTTCGGCATAACGGCATGCATTAGAAGAATCCTTTTTTTTTTTATTTAGGTATAAAGTGGGTTTTTGTAATACCATTAGCAATCATATCGAAATGCTTCAAATATTAGTTTTACATTTTAAGTTAATTAAACCTTTTTCCACTGAAGTTTACAAAAGCCTTAACGGATAACGCAGTGCATTTAAAAGAATTCTAAACTTTATTTAGGTAAAAGTGATTTTTTGTATTTTCACATTTAGCAATCATATCGAAATGCTTCAAATCATAAATTTAAAATTTTAAGTTAATTATTCCCCTTACACTGAAGTTACATAAAGCCTTAAGGGGTAACGGGAGTGCTTTAAAGAATTCCCTTATCTTATATTTAGGAAAATCGATTTTTGTATTACACATTTAGCAACGATATCGAAATGTTTTAAAACATTAGTTTAACATATTTAAGTTAA
>CM050324.1:2534934-2552934 GCA_027475135.1 Bactrocera correcta
GCCATGGCGGCATAACGGCAGTGCATTTAGAAGAATTCCGTTATCTTATATTTAGGTATAAATTCGATTTTCTTGTATATACACATTTAGTAAGCGATATCGAAATGTTTCAAATCATTAGTTTAACATATTTAAGTTAGTTAACCTTTTTAACTTTGAAGTTAATAAAGCCTGCGGCATAACGGCAGTGCATTAGAAAAATTCCGTAATCTTATATTAGGTATAATCTTTTTTGATATAAATTTGAATCATATCGAAATGTTCAAATATTGTTTAACATATTTAAGTTAATAACCTTCTTTAACTACTAAGTTAACATAAAGCCATACGGATAACGGCAGTATTAAGAATTCCGTAATCTTATTTTAGGTATAAATCGATTTTTTGTAAACACATTTAGCAATCGATATCGAAATGCTTCAAATCATTAGTTAACATATTTAAGTTATAACCTTTTTCACTGAAGTTGCAAAAGCCTAAACGGCATACGGCAGTGCATTAGAAGAATTCGTAATTTATATTTAGGTATAATTCGATTTTCTTGTATATAAACATTTAGTAATGAATAAATGCTTAAATCATTAGTTTACCATTTAAAGTTAATAAACTTCTTTAAAGCACTAAATCTACCAAAGCTTAACTATATTTACATATTTAGTAAATTCGTTTAATCTTACATTAAGGTATAAAGTCGATTTTTTGTATAATATATCATTTAGCAATCGATATCGAAATGCTTCAAATCATTAGTTTACATATTTAAGTTAATTACCCTTTTAACTTCCTGAAGTTACATAAAGCCTACGGCATAACGGCAGTGCATTTAGAAGAATTCTAATCTTATATTAAGTATAAAGTCGATTTTCTTGTATATACTATTTAGCAATCGATATCGAAATGCTTCAATTTAGTTTAACATATTTAGTTAAAACCTTCTTAACACGAAGTGCATAAGCCATGGCGGCATAACGGCAGTGCATTAGAAGAATTCCTATCTTATATAAGTAAAAGTCGATTTTCTTGTATTACTATTTAGCAATCGATATCGAAATGCTTCAACTTTAGTTTAACATATTTAGTTATTACCTTCTTTAACTAGAAGTGAATAAGCCATGGCGGCTAACGGCAGTGCATGTAGAAGAATTCCGTAATTTTATATTTAGGTATAAAATATATTTGTTGTATAAACACATCGAGCATTCGATATCGAAATGCTTCAAATCATTAGTTTAACATATTTAAGTTAGTTAACCCTATTTATCTTCCTGAAGGCTACATCAAGCCTTAACGGCATAACGGCAGTGCATTTAGAAGAATTACGTAATCTTATATTTAGGTATAATCTTATATTTAGATATAAAGTCGATATACATATCGAAATGTTTCAAATATTATTTTAACATATTTAAGTTAATAAGCCTTCTTTAACGCACTTAAGTTAACATAAAGCCATGGCGGTATAACGGCAGTGCATGTAGAAGAATTCCGTAATCTTATGTTTAGGTATAAATTCGATTTTGTTGTATAACACATTTAGCAATCGATATCGAGATGCTTCAACTCATTAGTTTAACATATTTAAGTTAATAAACTTTCTTCGAAGAACTGAAGTTGGCATAAAAGCATAGCGGCATAAAAGCATGGCGGCATTACGGCAGTGCATGTAGAAGAATTCCGTTATTTTATATTTAGTTATAAAGTCGATTTTCTTGTATATACACATTTAGTAATCGATATCGAAATGCTTCAAATCATTAGTTTAACATATTAAAGTTAATAAACCTTCTTTAACGCACTGAAGTCTACATAAAGCCTTAACGGTATAACTGCAGTGCATTTAGAAGAATTTCGTAATCTTATATTAAGGTATAAAGTCGATTTTCTTGTATATACTCATTTAGCAATCGATATCGAAATGCTTCAAAATATTAGTTTAACATATTTAAGTTAATAAACCTTCTTCAACGAACTGAAGTTGGCATAAAGCCGTGGCGGCATAACGGCAGTGCATGTAGAAGAATTCCTTTATCTTATATTAATGTATAAAGTCGATTTTCTTGTATTTACATATTTAGCAATCGATATCGAAATGCTTCAACTTATTAGTTTAACATATTTAAGTTAGTTAACCTTCTTTAACTGTTGAAAATCTGGCAACCACCGAATGGTTATAGTTTTCCCCTTACAACAACAACGTTTTTCGGTTACGTTTAAGATTCGTGTAATCCATTTTGTTAGTTCTTAATAAACCACAGATGTGAACGGTCGTATGAACTATAAAGAAAGTCTTTTATTTATTCCGGCTCCCTGCGACAAAGTAAGTCCTCCAACAGGTTATGGGCCCAGGACCTAAGTCGGAATTAAATAAAAACAATATAAAAGTAATTCGGTTTTGCGTGTGTCGCGTAAAGTGTTCGTCATTTTTAAGAAAAAGTACAATATGAGTTCGTTATACCAAATAGAGAAGTTGGATGATACCAACTATGACACGTGGTGTATTCAAATGCAATGTGTTTTGGTGCACGCGGAAATTTGGGCTGTGGTTAGTGGTGATTTTGCTAAACCAGAAGATGCGCTATTGTTGGTCAAGTGGAAAGTCGAGAACGAGAAGGCTTTGGCAACAATTATGTTAAGTGTGAAACCATCACAATTAGGGTACGTAAAGAACTGTACCAGTGCGTTAGAAGCGTGGAATAAGTTAAAAAATGTGTATAAGCCCAGTGGTCCAATTCGAAAAGTTAGTTTATATAAACGGTTACTCAGCCTCAGTATGTCTGAAGGTGTGTCTATGGTTCAACACATACAAGAGTTTGTCAGTGTGTCAGACAAGCTAGCTGAGCTAGACATAAAGTTAAGTGATGAGCTGCTGGTGATCATTCTGTTATCCAGTTTGTCTAGAAATTTCGAGAATTTTGTCATTGCGATGGAGACGCGTGATTCATTCCCAACGTTTGAAGTTATAAAAGTGAAGCTATTGGAAGAGTACGACAGACAATGTCAAAAGGAGAAAGAAAGCATCGAAGTTGTCAGTCAGCAAGCTTTTCTCGCACATTCCAAAGGGGAAAATAATACATCGAAAAAACAGTTCAGCGGAAAGTGTTTCAATTGTGGCAAGCGTGGGCATATGGCCTCAAAATGTAAAGTGCCGAAAAAGGACAAAAACACCGGTCATAATGAGAAGTGTTCATTTGCAGTGCTAGCGGCGACAGATGTGTCGGGTTTTCAAAGATCATCGTGGTGCATTGATAGTGGTGCGTCCACTCACATATGCAGTGAGCGAAGTATGTTTGTTTCTCTCAGACAATGTAAAGAGAGAGTGATGCTAGCATCGGACAATTACGTTAACGCGGTAGGTGTAGGAACAGTCGAAATACAGGCAAACTGCAAAATACATTTAAAAGACGTGTTATATGTGCCGACTATGGCGGGGAATTTCATATCGGTTGGAAAAGCAATTGCCAATGGTGTAACTATTTGTTTTGAAAGTGACTGTGCGATAATAAGAAATCAAAAATCTAAGGTTGTGTTAAAAGCTCCAAAGAGAAATAATTTATATATATTTGACTGTAAGAGTGAGCATTCTTGTTTCAGTGTAGCAGAAGAGAATGTTATGGCTTGGCATAAACGTTATGGACACTTGAATTTTTCAAGCCTAAAAGAGCTGTCTAATAAGAAAATGGTGATTGGGTTAGATTTAAAAAATGTACCAAAAACCATAAACTGTGACGTGTGTATGAAAACAAAAATAAGCTCAAAGCCGTTTCCAGAAAACAGTGGGCATAGTTCGGTGAATTTGTTAGACATAATTCATTCTGATGTATGTGGGCCTATGCCAAAAGTGTCTCTAGGTGGTGCGCGTTATTTTACAACTTTTATAGACGACAAATCAAAACGTATGTTTGTTTATTTTTTGAAACATAAAAATGAGGTACTAGAGAAATTCAAATTGTTTAAAAGTCTAGTAGAGTGTCAAACAGAGAAACGAATTAAGGTGTTAAGAAGTGACAATGGCACTGAGTATGTTAATCGTGAGTTCGATAATTTCCTTAACGCAAGTGGTATACAAAGACAGTTGACAGTTCCCTACACGCCTCAACAGAACGGAGTAGCGGAACGCGCGAATCGTACAATCGTAGAGATGGCTCGCAGTATGCTTGTGCAGGCCGGTCTTTGTGAATCGTTATGGGCTGAAGCTGTGGCAACTGCAGTCTATATTCGAAATCGTTCGGTTACGAGACCACTTGGTGATAAAACACCATACGAAGTTTGGACGGGTCATAAGCCAAATGTAAGACATATGAGAATATTTGGGTCAAAAGCAGTTGGTCTAATTAAAAATCAACAACATAAGTTTCGCGAAAAGGGTAAAGAGTACACATTTGTTGGTTACTCTTTGACAGCAAAAGCATATCGTTTGTACGATTGCAGAGAGAGACGGATAGTTGAAAAACGAGATGTCATTTTTGATGAATCTACGATAGGAAGCGTACGCGAAAAAGAAGCAGAACGAGTTATAGTCGAAATAGAAACAGAACCAAAGTCGTATTGTGAAGAAAGTTTAAACGTTGAAAGAGAAGCGAATGTTCATTTCGAGGAGGAGCAATATGAAACAGCTTCAGAAGCAGAAAATGAAACAAGTGAAGAACTTGATGTACAGGACGATAACGAGATCATGTATGATAGCACAAGTGAGAGTAATGCAAACGAAAAACGAAGAAGAGGTAGACCGAAAATTCTTCGTACTGGCAAACCTGGTCGTCCGAGTAAGCAGTTTCACACGGTAAATCTAGCTGATAGCAGTAGCAAGATACCGAGTACTGTAAAAGAAGCAATGTCAAGCAAAAATTGTAAACGCTGGCAAGAGGCTATGAATAGAGAATACGAATCGCTTATTAGAAACCAAACATGGGCATTAACTGATTTGCCAATTGGAAAACGAAAAATTCCTTGTAAATGGGTTTTTAATGAAAAAAGAGACAAACATGGGAACATTGAGCGATACAAAGCGAGGTTAGTTGCAAAGGGGTGTAGCCAGCGGTATGGCGTTGACTACAACGAAACGTTTTCCCCTGTTGTACGTTATGCAACAATACGAATGCTGTTTGCATTGGCAGCTGAAAAGGAACTACATATGCATCAACTAGATGTATCAACGGCATATCTTAATAGCGAGATAGACGATGAGGTATATATGGAACAACCAGAAGGGTTTATCAATTCCAAATATCCCGATCGAGTGCTAAAATTAAAGAGAGCAATATATGGTTTAAAGCAGTCTGGCAGAGAATGGAACCGTAAGTTGGATATCACTTTAAAATCCATTGGTTTCAAGCAGTGTCAGAATGAGCCATGCCTTTATACGAAAAATATTGATAAAAGTTATAACTTCATTGCTGTTTACGTTGACGACATTATCGTGGCAAGTTCGAGTGAGACAGACCTATTGGCGATAAAGAGACAAATCGCTGAGTGTTTCGATATTGTTGACAAAGGCAGAATCCAACATTTTCTTGGAATGGAGATTGAACGTGTAGGCAGCGTAGGCGATATATCTGTTGGTCACTCTCAATACGTACAAAGTTTATTGAAGCAGTATGGTATGGAGCAGTGTCGCGGGGCATCTACTCCACTTGATCCTGGTTTCAAGATTCAATGTTCTACAATTGAATGCGAAAGAGTAAATGCTACAGAATACCAGTCTCTTATTGGCGCGTTGATGTATTTGGCAGTAACGACAAGGCCCGACATCTTACATTCAGTCAGCAAGTTGGCGCAAAGAAATTGCGATCCTCATGTTGAACATGAGACAGCGGCAAAACATGTACTAAGGTATCTTTCTGCAACGAAAAATTTAAAGCTTCATTTCAGAAAGACGGGTAAGCAAGCAGAGGGCTTCGTAGATGCAGATTGGGGCAGCAGCGTAGATGACAGAAGGTCCTATACCGGCTATGCATTCACTCTGGCAGGTTGTGTATTCTCTTGGGAGAGTAAGAAACAAGTGACAGTTGCGTTAAGCAGTACCGAAGCTGAATACATGGCGTTATCGGCGGCAGCCAAAGAGGCAGTTTATTTGAAAAATTTGTTACGTGAGATTGATTGCTACAATAGCAAGAGGGCGCTCACAATGTATGGTGATAATTTGAGTTCACAACATTTAGCGCAGAATCCAGTTTACCATAATCGAAGTAAGCATATTGATATAAGATTTCATTATATACGAGAAGTTGTAAAGAATAATGTAATTGATTTAAGATATTTAAGTACAGATAATATGCCAGCAGATATTTTGACTAAAAATCTTTGTAAATCAAAACATGTAAAATTAATTGAATTACTTGGTATGAAACAATAATTTTTGATATTGAAGAGAAAATCATTGTTGTTGAGGAGGAGTGTTGAAAATCTGGCAACCACCGAATGGTTATAGTTTTCCCCTTACAACAACAACGTTTTTCGGTTACGTTTAAGATTCGTGTAATCCATTTTGTTAGTTCTTAATAAACCACAGATGTGAACGGTCGTATGAACTATAAAGAAAGTCTTTTATTTATTCCGGCTCCCTGCGACAAAGTAAGTCCTCCAACATTAACATATTGAAGTTGATATAAAGCCATGGCGGCATAACGGCAGTGCATTTAGAAGAATTCCGTTATCTTATATTTAGGTATAAATTCGATTTTCTTGTATATACACATTTAGTAAGCGATATCGAAATGTTTCAAATCATTAGTTTAACATATTTAAGTTAGTTAACCTTCTTTAACATATTGAAGTTGATATAAAGCCATGGCGGCATAACGGCAGTGCATGTAGAAAAATTCCGTAATCTTATATTCAGGTATAAAGTCGATTTTCTTGTATATACACATTTTGCAATCGATATCGAAATGCTTCAAATATCTGGTTTAACATATTTAAGTTAATTAACCTTCTTTATCTTACTGAAGTTTACATAAAGCCATAACGGCATAACGGCAGTATATTTATATGAATTCCGTTATCTTATATTTAGGTATAAAGTCGATTTTTTTGTACAAACACATTTAGCAATCGATATCGAAATGCTTCAAATCATTAGTTAAACATATTTAAGTTAATTAACCCTCTTTTTCTTACTGAAGTCTGCAAAAGCCTTAACGGCATAACGGCAGTGCATTTAGAAGAATTACGTAATCTTATATTTAGGTATGAATTCGATTTTCTTGTACATACTCAAATCTACTTCTACGAACTGAAGTTGACATAAAGCCATGGCGGATTAACGGCAGTGCATTTGGAAGAATTCCGTTATCCTATGTTTAGGTATAAAGTCAAATTTCTTGTAATAGCACATTTACCAATCGATACCGAAATGCTTCAACTCATTAGTTTAACATATTTTAGTTAAATTACCTTGTTTAACCTACCGAAAGTGACATGAAGCCATGGCGGCATAACGGCGGTGCATGTAGAAGAATTCCGTAATTTTATATTTAGGTATAAAATCGATTTGTTGTATAAACACATTTAGCAATCGATATCGAAATGCTTCAAATCATTAGTTTAACATATTTAAGTTAATTCACCCTATTTATCTTCCTGAAGTCTACATAAAGCCTTAACGGCATAACGGCAGTGCATTTAGAAGAATTACGTAATCTTATATTTAGGTATAAAGTCGATTTTCTTGTATATACTTATTTAGCAATCGATATCGAAATCGATATCGCACTGAAGTTAACATAAAGCCATGGCCGTATAACGGCAATGTATGTAGAAGAATTCCGTAATCTTATGTTTAGGTATAAAGTCGATTTTCTTGTATATACTCATTTAGCAATCGATATCGAAATGCTTCAAATCATTAGTTTTACATTTTCAAGTTATTTATAATAAACCTTCTTTAACGCACTGAAGTCTACATAAAGCCTTAACGGTATAACTGCAGTGCATTTAAAAGAATTCCGTAATCTTATATTTAGGTACAAAGTCGATTTTCTTGTATTTACATATTTAGTAATCGATATCGAAATGCTTCATATCATAAGTTTAACATATTTAAGTTAATTATTCCCCTCTATCTTACTTAAGTCTATATAAAGCCTTAACGGCATAACGGCAGTGCGTTTAGAAGAATTCCGTTATCTTATATTTAGGTATAAATTCGATTTTCTTGTATATGCACATTTAGCAAGCGATATCGAAATGTTTCAAATCAATAGTTCAACATATTTAAGTTTTTTAACCTTCTGTAACATATTGAAGTTGATATAAAGCCATGGCGGCATAACGGCAGTGCATGTAGAAGAATTCCGTAATCTTATATTCAGGTATAAAGTCGATTTTCTTGTATATACACATTTAGCTATCGATATCGAAATGCTTCAAATCATTAGTTTAACATATTAAGTTAATAAACATTTTTTAGCTTAATGAGGTCTACATAAAGCCTTAACGGTATAACGGCAGTGCATTTAGAAGAAATCCGTAATGTTATAATTTTATATTTAGGTATAAAGTCGATTTTGTTGTATTTACACATTTAGCAGTCGTTATCGAAATGCTTCAAACCATTAGTTTAACATATTTAAAAAAATTAACCTTCTTTTACGTATTGTAGTTGATACAAACTATGGCGGCATATCGACAGTACATTTGGAAGAATTCCGTAATCTTATATTTAGGTATATGTAAAGTCGATTTTCTTGTACATACACATTTAGTAATCGATATCGAAATGCTTCAAATCATTAGTTTAACATATTAAAGTTAATAAACCTTATTTAGCGAACCGAAGATAACATAAAGCCATAACGGCATAACGGCAGTGCATTTAGAAGAGTTCCGTAATTTTATGTTTAGGTATAAAGTCGATTTTCTTGTATTTACATATTTACCAATCGATATCGAAATGCTTCAAATCATTAGTTTAACATATTTAAGTTAATTAACCATCTTTAACGAATTGAAGGTGAAATAAAGCCATGGCGGCATAACGACAGTAATTTGGAAGAATTCCGCAATCTTATATTTAGGTATAAAGCCGATTTGCTTGTATATATGCATTTAGAAATCGATATCGAAATGCTTCAAATCATTAGTTTAACATATTTAAGTTAACAAAGCTTCTTTAAAGAACTGAAGTTGACATAAAGCCATGGCGGATTAACGGCAGTGAATTTGGAAGAATTCCGTTATCCTATGTTTAGGTATAAAGTCAAGTTTCTTGTACTAGCACATTTAGCAATCGATATCGAAATGCTTCAAATCATTAGTTTAACATATTTAAGTTAAATTACCTTCTTTAACCTACCGAAGGTGACATGAAGCCATGGCGGCGTAACGGCAGTGCATGTAGAAGAATTCCGTAATTTTATATTTAGGTATAAAATATATATGTTGTATAAACACATCGAGCATTCGATATCGAAATGCTTCAAATCATTAGTTTAACATATTTAAGTTAGTTAACCCTATTTATCTTCCTGAAGGCTACATCAAGCCTTAACGGCATAACGGCAGTGCATTTAGAAGAATTACGTAATCTTATATTTAGGTATAATCTTATATTTAGATATAAAGTCGATATATATATCGAAATGTTTCAAATCATTATTTTAACATATTTAAGTTAATAAGCCTTCTTTAACGCACTTAAGTTAACATAAAGCCATGGCGGTATAACGGCAGTGAATGTAGAAGAATTCCGTAATCTTATGTTTAGGTACAAATTCGATTTTGTTGTATATACACATTTAGCAATCGATATCGAGATGCTTCAACTTATTAGTTTAACATGTTTAAGTTAGTTAACCTTCTTTAACTTATTGAAGTTGATATAAAGCCATGGCGGCATAACGGCAGTGCATTTAGAAGAAATTCGTAATCTTATATTTAGGTATAAATTCGATTTTCTTGTATATACACATTAGGCAATCGATAAGGAAATGCTTCAAGTCGATAGTTTAACGTATTTAAGGTTATTAACCTTCTTTATCTTACTGAAGTTTACATAAAGCCATAGCGGTATAACGGCAGTGCATTTAGAAGAATTCCGTAATCTTATATTTAGGTATAAAGTCGATTTTGTTGTATATATACATTTAGCAATCGATATCGAGATGCTTCAACTCATTAGTTTAACATATTTAAGTTAATAAACCTTCTTTAACGATCTGAAGTTGGCATATAGCCATGGCGGGATAGCGGCAGTGCATGAAAAGAATTCCGTAATCTTATATATAGGTATAAAATTGATTTTCTTGTATATACTCATTTTGCCATCGATATCGAAATGCTTCAAATCATTAGTTTAATATATTAAGTTAATAAACATTTTTTAGCTTAATGAGGTCTACATAAAGCCTTAACGGTATAACGGCAGTGCATTTAGAAGAAATCCGTAATGTTATAATTTTATATTTAGGTATAAAGTCGATTTTGTTGTATTTACACATTTAGCAGTCGTTATCGAAATGCTTCAAACCATTAGTTTAACATATTTAAAAAAATTAACCTTCTTTTACGTATTGTAGTTGATACAAACTATGGCGGCATATCGACAGTACATTTGGAAGAATTCCGTAATCTTATATTTAGGTATATGTAAAGTCGATTTTCTTGTACATACACATTTAGTAATCGATATCGAAATGCTTCAAATCATTAGTTTAACATATTAAAGTTAATAAACCTTATTTAGCGAACCGAAGATAACATAAAGCCATAACGGCATAACGGCAGTGCATTTAGAAGAGTTCCGTAATTTTATGTTTAGGTATAAAGTCGATTTTCTTGTATTTACATATTTACCAATCGATATCGAAATGCTTCAAATCATTAGTTTAACATATTTAAGTTAATTAACCATCTTTAACGAATTGAAGGTGAAATAAAGCCATGGCGGCATAACGACAGTAATTTGGAAGAATTCCGCAATCTTATATTTAGGTATAAAGCCGATTTGCTTGTATATATGCATTTAGAAATCGATATCGAAATGCTTCAAATCATTAGTTTAACATATTTAAGTTAACAAAGCTTCTTTAAAGAACTGAAGTTGACATAAAGCCATGGCGGATTAACGGCAGTGAATTTGGAAGAATTCCGTTATCCTATGTTTAGGTATAAAGTCAAGTTTCTTGTACTAGCACATTTAGCAATCGATATCGAAATGCTTCAAATCATTAGTTTAACATATTTAAGTTAAATTACCTTCTTTAACCTACCGAAGGTGACATGAAGCCATGGCGGCGTAACGGCAGTGCATGTTGAAGAATTCCGTAATTTTATATTTAGGTATAAAATATATTTGTTGTATAAACACATCGAGCATTCGATATCGAAATGCTTCAAATCATTAGTTTAACATATTTAAGTTAGTTAACCCTATTTATCTTCCTGAAGGCTACATCAAGCCTTAACGGCATAACGGCAGTGCATTTAGAAGAATTACGTAATCTTATATTTAGGTATAAACTTATATTTAGATATAAAGTCGATATATATATCGAAATGTTTCAAATCATTATTTTAACATATTTAAGTTAATAAGCCTTCTTTAACGCACTTAAGTTAACATAAAGCCATGGCGGTATAACGGCAGTGAATGTAGAAGAATTCCGTAATCTTATGTTTAGGTACAAATTCGATTTTGTTGTATATACACATTTAGCAATCGATATCGAGATGCTTCAACTTATTAGTTTAACATGTTTAAGTTAGTTAACCTTCTTTAACTTATTGAAGTTGATATAAAGCCATGGCGGCATAACGGCAGTGCATTTAGAAGAAATTCGTAATCTTATATTTAGGTATAAATTCGATTTTCTTGTATATACACATTAGGCAATCGATAAGGAAATGCTTCAAGTCGATAGTTTAACGTATTTAAGGTTATTAACCTTCTTTATCTTACTGAAGTTTACATAAAGCCATAGCGGTATAACGGCAGTGCATTTAGAAGAATTCCGTAATCTTATATTTAGGTATAAAGTCGATTTTGTTGTATATATACATTTAGCAATCGATATCGAGATGCTTCAACTCATTAGTTTAACATATTTAAGTTAATAAACCTTCTTTAACGATCTGAAGTTGGCATATAGCCATGGCGGGATAGCGGCAGTGCATGAAAAGAATTCCGTAATCTTATATATAGGTATAAAATTGATTTTCTTGTATATACTCATTTTGCCATCGATATCGAAATGCTTCAAATCATTAGTTTAATATATTAAGTTAATAAACATTTTTTAGCTTACTGAAGTCTACGTAACGCCCTAACGGTATAATGGCAGTGCATTTAGAGGAATTCCGTAATGTTATAATTTTATATTTAGGTATAAAGTCGATTTTCTTGTATTTACAGATTTAGCAATCGATATCGAAATGCTTCAAACCACTAGTTTAACATATTTAAAACAATTAACCTTCTTTAACGTATTAAAGGTGATAAAAAGCCATGGCGGCATAACGACAGTACATGTGGAAGAATTCCGTAATCTTATATTTAGGTATAAATTCGATTTTCTTGTATGTATACATTTCGCAATCGATATCGAAATGCTTCAGATAACTGGTTTAACATATTTGAGTTAATTAACCTTCTTTATCTTACTGAAGTTTACATAAAGCCATAACGGCATAACGGCAGTATATTTATATGAATTCCGTTATCTTATATTTAGGTATAAAGTCGATTTTTTTGTACATGCACATTTAGCGATCGATATCGAAATGCTTCAAATCATTAGTTTAACATATTTAAGTTAATTAACCCTGTTTTTCATACTGAAGTCTACAAAAGCCTTAACGGCATAACGGCAGTGCATTTAGAAGAATTTTATAATCTTATATTTAGGTATAAATTCGATTTTCTTGTATATACACATTTAGCAATCGATATCGAAATGCTTCAAATCATTAGTTTTACATTTTCTTTAACGCACTGAAGTCTACATAAAGCCTTAACGGTATAACTGCAGTGCATTTAAAAGAATTCCGTAATCTTATATTTAGGTACAAAGTCGATTTTCTTGTATTTACATATTTAGTAATCGATACCGAAATGCTTCATATCATAAGTTTAACATATTTAAGTTAATTATTCCCCTCTATCTTACTTAAGTCTACATAAAGCCTTAACGGCATAACGGCAGTGCGTTTAGAAGAATTCCGTTATCTTATATTTAGGTATAAATTCGATTTTCTTGTATATGCACATTTAGCAAGCGATATCGAAATGTTTCAAATCATTGGTTCAACATATTTAAGTTTTTTAACCTTCTGTAACATATTGAAGTTGATATAAAGCCATGGCGGCATAACGGCAGTGCATGTAGAAGAATTCCGTAATCTTATTTTCAGGTATAAAGTCGATTTTCTTGTATATACACATTTAGCTATCGATATCGAAATGCTTCAAATCATTAGTTTAACATATTAAGTTAATAAACATTTTTTAGCTTAATGAGGTCTACATAAAGCCTTAACGGTATAACGGCAGTGCATTTAGAAGAAATCCGTAATGTTATAATTTTATATTTAGGTATAAAGTCGATTTTGTTGTATTTACACATTTAGCAGTCGATATCGAAATGCTTCAAACCATTAGTTTAACATATTTAAAATAATTAACCTTCTTTATCGTATTGTAGTTGATACAAACCATGGCGGCATAACGACAGTACATTTGGAAGAATTCCGTAATCTTATATTTAAGTATATGTAAAGACGATTTTCTTGTATATACACATTTAGCATTCGATATCGAAATGCTTCAAATCATTAGTTTTACATTTTCACGTTATTTATAATAAACCAGTGCATTTAGAAGAATTTCGTAATCTTATATTAAGGTATAAAGTCGATTTTCTTGTATTTACCTATTTAGCAATCGATATCGAAATGCTTCAAATCATTAGTTTAACATATTTATGTTAATTAACCAACTTCAACGTATTGAAGGTGAAATAAAGCCATGGCGGCATAACGACAGTAATTTGGAAGAATTCCGTAATCTTATATTTAGGTATAAAGTCGATTTTCTTGTATATATGCATTTAGAAATCGATATGGAAATGCTTCAAATAATTAGTTTAACATAGTTAAGTTAACAAACCTACTTTAACGAACTGAAGTTGACATAAAGCCATGGCGGATTAACGGCAGTGCATTTGGAAGAATTCCGTTATCCTATGTTTAGGTATAAAGTCAAATTTCTTGTAATAGCACATTTAGCAATCGATATCGAAATGCTTCAAATCATTATTTTAACATATTTTAGTTAAATTACCTTGTTTAACCTACCGAAAGTGACATGAAGCCATGGCGGCATAACGGCGGTGCATGTAGAAGAATTCCGTAATTTTATATTTAGGTATAAAATATATTTGTTGTATAAACACTTCGAGCAATCGATATCGAAATGCTTCAAATCATTAGTTTAACATATTTAAGTTAATTCACCCTATTTATCTTCCTGAAGTCTACATAAAGCCTTAACGACATAACGGCAGCGCATTTAGAAGAACTACGTAATCTTATATTTAGGTATAAGGTCGATTTTCTTGCATATACTTATTTAGCAATCGATATCGAAATCGATATAGCACTGAAGTTAACATAAAGCCATGGCCGTATAACGGCAATGTATGTAGAAGAATTCCGTAATCTTATGTTTAGGTATAAAGTCGATTTTCTTGTATATACTCATTTAGCAATCGATATCGAAATGCTTCAAATCATTAGTTTTACATTTTCAAGTTATTTATAATAAACCTTCTTTAACGCACTGAAGTCTACATAAAGCCTTAACGGTATAACTGCAGTGCATTTAAAAGAATTCCGTAATCTTATATTTAGGTACAAAGTCGATTTTCTTGTATTTACATATTTAGTAATCGATATCGAAATGCTTCATATCATAAGTTTAACATATTTAAGTTAATTATTCCCCTCTATCTTACTTAAGTCTACATAAAGCCTTAACGGCATAACGGCAGTGCGTTTAGAAGAATTCCGTTATCTTATATTTAGGTATAAATTCGATTTTCTTGTATATGCACATTTAGCAAGCGATATCGAAATGTTTCAAATCATTAGTTCAACATATTTAAGTTTTTTAACCTTCTGTAACATTTTGAAGTTGATATAAAGCCATGGCGGCATAACGGCAGTGCATGTAGAAGAATTCCGTAATCTTATATTCAGGTATAAAGTCGATTTTCTTGTATATACACATTTAGCAATCGATATCGAAATGCTTCAAATCATTAGTTTAACATATTAAGTTAATAAACATTTTTTAGCTTAATGAGGTCTACATAAAGCCTTAACGGTATAACGGCAGTGCATTTAGAAGAAATCCGTAATGTTATAATTTTATATTTAGGTATAAAGTCGATTTTGTTGTATTTACACATTTAGCAGTCGATATCGAAATGCTTCAAACCATTAGTTTAACATATTTAAAAAAATTAACCTTCTTTTACGTATTGTAGTTGATACAAACTATGGCGGCATATCGACAGTACATTTGGAAGAATTCCGTAATCTTATATTTAGGTATACGTAAAGTCGATTTTCTTGTACATACACATTTAGTAATCGATATCGAAATGCTTCAAATCATTAGTTTAACATATTAAAGTTAATAAACCTTCTTTAACGAACCGAAGATAACATAAAGCCATAACGGCATAACGGCAGTGCATTTAGAAGAGTTCCGTAATTTTATGTTTAGGTATAAAGTCGATTTTCTTGTATTTACATATTTAGCAATCGATATCGAAATGCTTCAAATCATTAGTTTAACATATTTAAGTTAATTAACCATCTTTAACGAATTGAAGGTGAAATAAAGCCATGGCGGCATAACGACAGTAATTTGGAAGAATTCCGCAATCTTATATTTAGGTATAAAGCCGATTTGCTTGTATATATGCATTTAGAAATCGATATCGAAATGCTTCAAATCATTAGTTTAACATATTTAAGTTAACAAAGCTTCTTTAAAGAACTGAAGTTGACATAAAGCCATGGCGGATTAACGGCAGTGAATTTGGAAGAATTCCGTTATCCTATGTTTAGGTATAAAGTCAAGTTTCCTGTACTAGCGCATTTAGCAATCGATATCGAAATGCTTCAAATCATTAGTTTAACATATTTAAGTTAAATTACCTTCTTTAACCTACCGAAGGTGACATGAAGCCATGGCGGCGTAACGGCAGTGCATGTAGAAGAATTCCGTAATTTTATATTTAGGTATAAAATATATTTGTTGTATAAACACATCGAGCATTCGATATCGAAATGCTTCAAATCATTAGTTTAACATATTTAAGTTAGTTAACCCTATTTATCTTCCTGAAGGCTACATCAAGCCTTAACGGCATAACGGCAGTGCATTTAGAAGAATTACGTAAACTTATATTTAGATATAAAGTCGATATATATATCGAAATGTTTCAAATCATTATTTTAACATATTTAAGTTAATAAGCCTTCTTTAACGCACTTAAGATAACATAAAGCCATGGCGGTATAACGGCAGTGCATGTAGAAGAATTCCGTAATCTTATGTTTAGGTATAAATTCGATTTTGTTGTATATACACATTTAGCAATCGATATCGAGATGCTTCAACTCATTAGTTTAACATATTTAAGTTAATAAACTTTCTTCGAAGAACTGAAGTTGGCATAAAAGCATAGCGGCATAAAAGCATGGCGGCATTACGGCAGTGCATGTAGAAGAATTCCGTTATTTTATATTTAGTTATAAAGTCGATTTTCTTGTATATACACATTTAGTAATCGATATCGAAATGCTTCAAATCATTAGTTTAACATATTAAAGTTAATAAACCTTCTTTAACGCACTGAAGTCTACATAAAGCCTTAACGGTATAACTGCAGTGCATTTAGAAGAATTTCGTAATTTTATATTAAGGTATAAAGTCGATTTTCTTGTATTTACATATTTAGCAATCGATATCGAAATGCTTCAACTCGTTAGTTTAACATATTTAGGTTAAATTACCTTCTTTAACCTACCGAAGGTGACATGAAGCCATGGCGGCATAACGGCAGTGCATTTAGAAGAATTCCATAATCTTATATTAAAGAACAAAGTCGATTTTCTTGTATATACTCATTTAGCAATCGATATCGAAATGCTTCAAAATATTAGTTTAACATATTTAAGTTAATAAACCTTCTTCAACGAACTGAAGTTGGCATAAAGCCATGGCGGCATAACGGCAGTGCATGTAGAAGAATTCCTTTATCTTATATTAATGTATAAAGTCGATTTTCTTGTATTTACATATTTAGCAATCGATATCGAAATGCTTCAACTTATTAGTTTGACATATTTAAGTTAGTTAACCTTCTTTAACATATTGAAGTTGATATAAAGCATGGCGGCATAACGGCAGTGCATTTAGAAGAATTCCGTTATCTTATATTTAGGTATAAATTCGATTTTCTTGTATATACACATTTAGTAAGCGATATCGAAATGTTTCAAATCATTAGTTTAACATATTTAAGTTAGTTAACCTTCTTTAACATATTGAAGTTGATATAAAGCCATGGCGGCATAACGGCAGTGCATGTAGAAAAATTCCGTAATCTTATATTAAGGTATAAAGTCGATTTTCTTGTATATACACATTTTGCAATCGATATCGAAATGCTTCAAATATCTGGTTTAACATATTTAAGTTAATTAACCTTCTTTATCTTACTGAAGTTTACATAAAGCCATAACGGCATAACGGCAGTATATTTATATGAATTCCGTTATCTTATATTTAGGTATAAAGTCGATTTTTTTTTTACAAACACATTTAGCAATCGATATCGAAATGCTTCAAATCATTAGTTAAACATATTTAAGTTACTTAACCCTCTTTTTCTTACTGAAGTCTGCAAAAGCCTTAACGGCATAACGGCAGTGCATTTAGAAGAATTACGTAATCTTATATTTAGGTATGAATTCGATTTTCTTGTACAT